>CAUYRH010129138.1:0-16315 GCA_963574655.1 Perodicticus potto
AGAACACTTTTTCACTGTTGGTGGGAATGCAAATTAATATAGCTTTTTTGGAAAGAAGTATGAAGAATCCTAAAAGATCTCAAATTATATCTTCCATTTGACCCTGCCATCCCACTACTAGGCATCTACCCAGAAGAAAAAAATATTATTTTATCATAAGGACATTTGCTCTAGACTGTTTATCTCAGTTCAATTTACAATTGCCAAAATCTGGAAACAACCTAAATGTTCACCTATCCAGGAATGGAGTAACAATGTGTGGTATATGTACACCATGGAATTCTGTAAAAGATGGAGACTTTACATCTTTTGTATTAGACTGGATAGAGTTGGAATGCATTCTTCTTAGTAAAGCATCACAAAAATAGAGAATCAAGAATCCAGTGTACTGAATTCTAATCTGAAGTCAGTAGTTGGTCTAATACATGCCCACATAAAAGGAAAAGTCAAATCAATTCAAGGTGGGGGACAAGGAAACAAGGGAGTGAGGAGAGGGGTGGGGGATGGGTGTGCTCCAACTTAATGGGCACAATGTTAGGGTATATGGCACATATACTGTGGGCGGGACAGCATTATAAGAAGGGGATTTACTTAACAAATGCAAACAGCATAACCTAATTCATTATACCCTCAATTAATCTTAAACAATTAAAAAATGTCTTTAATAACACATGACATATAATAAAAAGATCTAATTATTTATACTTATTTCAAGTATTTTAGATTCAGCCTTAGATTATTATTTCTGATATTTCAAACATGTTTTCAAATGTTATTTTTCTTTACAATTGAACACATAGTCCACTCATAGTAAGTCTGATGACTTCCCAATTAAGGCCAAGCATGTTACTTGTGTGCCTAATAAGTTACATTTATTTCTCAATTGTGTGATGAGACCTACACATCTTATTACTTCAGTAAGCATTTTAATTTTTAAAAAATTTCACTTATTTTATGCAATGATAGTGGCATAAAGCAATAAGATATTCAAATAATTGCACAAACGTTATAAGACAAAGAAGGCAGTGCTGCTGAAGCTGGCTTGAAACATTCATTCACAACAGTTGAAAGAAAGTAAAAAATCTGCAGACACAGCATTGTGGGGGTATCAATACATAATGCATGAGAGTGAAATTGTTTGATAGTCAAACACATCAAACATCAAGAACTTCCTGCTAATTTGTGTACATGGACTGTACTTTTGTCACCAATGTCTCCCTAGTGCTCAACCAGTTCCTAGTGTACAATAGCCCAGCCTTTCCTTTTCAATAGGAGTTTAATATTTGGAATGCTATCAGTACGATCATTCAGTACCTCTTAGAAAGGACAGTAAGAAAGGGACTTCAAAAGGGACGGGAGGAAAACATGGCCTGCTGAACCAGGAAGTCTAGAGGGCTCATAAGAATGTGAGTATTAAGTAACCTAGGTAACCAGTGGCCAATGGGAAGACACACTCAATGACCAATAGAAAAGGGTGGTACTGCCTGGAGGTGCAGAGAAACCAACGAAAGACTTGCAACCAATTTCAAATGGAACATTCAATACCCCTGCAGGCCTTTGTCTCCCTTCTCTCTCACCTTTCCTCCTTCACAAGAGGGACCCACTTCCACCTCTCTTTGTTCCTCTTAAATAAAATATCTCTTTGTTACCCTGAAACGTGTGTAGGTTACTTTTGTTTTCTATCTACACTGCCTGTGCCGCTCCAGTTTTGTTTTTTTCTTTTTTTCAGTTTCCACTCACTTTTGCTTTCAGTTACCATGGTGCCTCTATTGAACTTTCTAGCTCAGCTGAGTAAACAAACCAGCTCAACTATGTTCTGGGACCCAGGACACCCGACCCCCCAATACCTGTACCATGTGCTCTCTGTGCAAAGGTATGTGGGTGTGTGTTTTGGGAAGGATGGTTCCCTGCCTTGTCATCAACTATTGACCCCCTCACCTCCGCCTCCATCCCGCCATAGAAATATTAGACTTCAGAACAACCACAGAAGCAGAACTTGATAAACAGACCTTGACATGTATTACATTTGTACACATTGGTTAGTTTACTTTTTGTGAGAGGGAAGACTTGTCACTGAGCACTTTGGCATTCTAAGTCCTTACTAAAATCACAGAGCTAAAAGGTATTGTGATCTTCCACAACAGATGGCTGGCAAGTCCCTTTTTGAGGGCCAAGGGATAATAACATTCCTGGATGACCCACTTCTTTCCTTTAGTGGGCTTTGTTGTTATCCTGTTTCTGTTAATTATATGTCTGCCTCCTCTTGTTCAGCCAGGCTTCCATTTTAAGTGACAAAAATGATAACTTAATGCTATTGTTTCTAAATAAGATCAGTGAATTAAGAGCCACTGAGTAATGGGATGATCCTGAACAAGTTATTCCACCTCTTTGGCTCTCACTCACTATATGAAAATGGAGGAAGGGTTGCACTGGCTGTTGTTGGACAGTTTCTAGAGCCCCATTCTTGTAGGGGTTGGTGCTTTCTGGAATTTCGATTAAAAACTCCTTGCCAGCCAAACTTTGCTCTTGGAGATCACAAATTCTGCTTGGCCTAAGGGAATTTTAAAATAGATGAATCTTCAAAGCCTATTTTCCTTAGGAGTCAAATACAGCAAGGGCGTTAGATGATGTGTCTTTGTACAGATCCTATCATGCAGAGCTATCAGCTGTAGTTTTTAGTTGTGGATGAAGTTTACTGATTTATCTCAGCTTGAAGAGTGGGGACATGCTTATAGGATTATGCCAATCTTTTTGGTTTAGGTGACTGGGTATATGTTGATGCCAGTCTCTGAGACAGAGAAAAAAGAAGGTTCAGGGGGAAGATGATGATGTTTTAGATATATCGACTTTGAAGTGCCTCTGAGATATGTTGGTGGAAATATCCCATAGTCTAGTAAAAATATTTTATTTGTAGTGAAAATCATGTTCATTTTCATAATCTTTACTTTCATGTCAGCTCTATAACATTACTATCATATGACAGATAAGTTATAAGTATTATTTCCATTTGAGAGATAAGGAAACTAAAAAGGCTAATTCAATAGAAACAAAATGATAGATGGGATAGCGATTTACAAACATTAAAGAACTGTGCACATGAGAAGGCTGATTGTCTTCTGTAGGTACACAAGAAAGGGATAACTAGGGTTGGATTAGATCCTGGCTTCTGACATCTGTTCCTCTGTTTTTCTAGGAATCGCACCATGCATCTATACAGTCATTCATCCATTCCACAATCAACTTATTAAGCAATATTTATTGAGCATTTATGTATATTAAGCAATATTCTGGATGCTAAGTTGTTTAATAACACAGTTTTTGTCCTTGAAGAACTTTCAGCTGAGACAGTAAGGAAGACTCATACATGATGACACAATAGTGTGGCAAATGCTATCATAGGGGCAGTGCAGTGGGACCTGATACTCTCTGAGGGTTTAGGGAGTACTTTCCTGAGATGATGTTCATTTAAGATCTGGAAGAAAAAAATTAGGCAAATGGGAGAAGCTGGTGGTGGTAATGTGGTAGTGAGACATTGTATGGGCAAAGCCTTGAGAAAAAACACATCATTGATGGCCAGTATGGCCACTATGCAGAGCAAGGGAAGAGTGGCATGCAATAAGTCAGAGGAAAAAGGACAGGGGCTGAGTCAGGCATGATCTTGTAGGTCAAGAGTTCTAGTTATCTGTCACTGCACAACAAACTATTCCCAAATTCAGTGGCTTAAAACAGGCATTTTATTTTGCTCACAATCATGTAGGTCAGAAATCTGGGAAGGGTTGCTGAGTAATTTGTCTCTGATCTATGTGGCATCACCTTGAGGAGGTAGGCCCAGAGGATTTACTTTCCAGTTGGCTTCTTAACACACTTGTCTAAAGCTTCAGTGTTTTTCTTTTTTTTTTTTTTTTTGAGACAGAGCCTCAAGCTGTCACCCTGGACAGAGTGTCATGGCATCACAGCTCACAGCAACCTCCAACTCCTGGGCTCAAGCGAGTCTCCTGCCTCAGCCTCCCAAGTAGCTGGGACTACAGGTGCCTGCCACAATGCCCGGCCAGTTTTTGTTTGCAGCCACCATTGTTGTTTGGTGGGTCCGGGCTGGATTTGAACCCGCCAGCTCAGGTGTACGTGGCTGGCGCCTTAGCCCATTGAGCCACAGGCGCCGAGCCAGCTTCAGTGTTTTTTGACCTCTCTTTCCACATAGCATTTCATTCTTCAGTATGGCCATCTCAGGACATCTGGCCTTTTTACAGGGCAGCTGGTTTTCCCCAGAGTGATCTAAGAAAGCTGGGAAGAAGTTGACTTAGTCTCAGAAGTCCCAGAACATGACTTATGCCATATTCTATTAGTTCCACAAGTCCATAAAACCAGCCCAGATTCAAGCGAAGGGGAAGCAGATTGTACTTGTCAATGAGGAGAGGCCTAGCAAAGAATTTACATCTATCTTTAATCTGCCAGACCATGGTAAAGACTTTAGTCTTTGTCTCAGGTGAAATGGATCTGTTGTGGTGTTTTAAGAAGGTGAGAGTGACAGGCTGAACTTATACAAATTTTAAGTAGATCCCTTTGGCTGCAGGGTGGGGCATACATTGGGAGAGGAATTGAAGTGAATGGAAGAGAGACCTGTTAGACAACTTTTGAAGAGGCCAGGCTAGAACTGATGACAGGAGGGTGGCAGTCGTGAGAAAAAAAGGGAGGAATATCTTTAAAGCTTTGGAGGTAAAATCAACAGGATTGTTTCAACAAGGGGATTAAAGTTCTTTTGTGTTATGCTTATGTAGTGCTTTTTCTTTTATTCATTTCTTCATTCTTTGTTCATCATTCATTGAAAATATTTGCTAAACTCTGGCTAAATGGCTGCTATTTTTCAGGAACTGTGATCTATACAGTGGGAGCTATGAAGAGGCATGTGTTCTCAGGGAGCTCAGTGCTGTGATAGAATTTGATCAGTTTCAAACTATGCAATAATAGCAATATACACCAGGTGTTGACTCTCTACTGTGCCAATCACTTTACATATTCAGTAGCCCTTTGGCCTTTGCATGTATATTTACTTAATATCTGGTTCCAGTGACTGTTTCATAACATGTAGCTATTTGTAACTCTAAAGGAGACACTGAGAGGTTGGTGTGTGGGAAGGAGTCAAGCCCAGTACCCAGCATCTGCAGGTCCATGTGGTTTTGATCTTCTCTATCTCTGCCCACAGAGAGATTCTAATTTAGGACCTGAAAAGTCCAAGAAATTTCCCAGCAATACTTCTTTTCATGGGGGTATCTGTGTTATATATAGTTTTCTTTAAACCCTAACTCTGTGGTTACAAGTATTCTTGGAGTCATTGTTTCCCATCATCACCTCTAACTCTCCATTCTCTGCTCTGCTTTCAGAGACTACAGTGGCTGTGATTCATCAGGAAGGAAGAAGTGGACCCTTTCCCTTCTTTATCCCAACAACACCCTGCAGGTATTTCACAGCTTGATAAAAGAATAAGGAGGTTTCACTCCCACAAATTCCTCTTGGATTTGAGACCATCATTCTGGGCCTCCCATCACTAATGAACTCCTTTCTTTGGGCTCTAGACCTTAGCTGGCCCAGCTGCTGAGTGTTCTGGTCAACCTACCTTTTCCCTAGTCTCCACTCAGTACTACTTCATCCTCTCTCCTTTCAATGCCCTGAAACTCTGATATTTAGAAATTAAGCCTTAGTAATGCAGTTTGGTAACAACCAGCCTGAGATGGATTCAACCCAGTGACCTCAAGGGGAAAGAATTTTTTTTTTAAATGACTTTTTTCCTTTCTTTTCAAAGAAGCTGGTACTGTACTTCTCATTTCACACATCACAAATTTGCATCTTCAAAAGCTAGAAAATGTCAACACCTCAGAAAAATACGGTGTAAAATATGTGGACATCTGCTCACCTGGAGCAGCAGTAATCACAGAGAAAATTCTAATTCCCTAAACCAGGCCAACATTAGGCTTTAGTGCCTAGGACTTACTTAGGGCTATCTTCAACCTTCTCAGCTTCATATAATATAAAAGCCCAACCATCATATTACCTGAATTAGGCTGCTAGTAAAACCAGAAACTTGTTTCAACAGAAAGCCAACAATGAAGCTGTTGTGTTTCACTAGAGTGAGACCGAGTTGGAAGAGCTCAGCTTCCCACTGTGGTGTAACACCTTCAACGGGGCCTTCCTCTCCAGCCCTTTTCACTGTTCCCTCTCAACGTGTGCATTCACAGCCAGGTCGTTTATCCTGCCTGCCACCTTGGGCTGATGAAAATGTTGGTTTGACTTATGGCTTGAGCACTTCCTCAGAAAGTTTGGGACCCCGAGTGAGTTCTATCCCTAACTTTTCTTCATGGAAAGGTTTGTATTGTTTATAGTCTGTGAATTTTGGATGGCAGCCAACACTGAAGCCAAGAGGAAGGCTGTCTCCGTGGGATTTTGCCTGCATCCACCACTATGATAAACATGTGATGCTGTTATCAGTATATTTGACTTTACAGCAATGCTCTCTTTGTTTGAGAGGACATCTGTGTAGTTTGCAAGTTCACACATTGTCTTATGCTGTTAATTGGCAATCATGTTTTTATTTATTATGATTTTTATGAGATTAATGTAACCTTTTTTGAGCCTTAATATATCACATGGTAAAAAAAAAAAAAAAAACCAAAACCCAGACATTTTTGGGGTGAGCAGAAGTAGCCTTTCACCAGACCTCTCTTCTCATTGCTAAATATGAGCCAATTATTCCAAATTTAAGCAGTACACAAACAACGTAAAATTATCTGTGGGGTAAGAAATTGATAGCAGATAAAAGGAGAATTATTTGATTTTGAGGATGGCTGCCTTTTGCCAAATAACTGAGGGAAGAGGTAAAATCTTTTTTGATGATCTTTAGAATTAATGGTAGTTATCACAGTTGGCAGGATTTAGGTATTGTATTGTTGCTATTTAGGGGATGCGATGATACCATCTAGGCTCATAGAGCAGCTTCTTGATTATGTCTGTACATTCTAGAGAAGTGGTTTTTAGCCTTTTTGGAGTCATGGGCCATGCTGGGAATTTGAGAGAACTTGTTGTTTCCTCCATATCAGCACATGTGTATTTAAACATATATGTACTTTTTTTTTTTTGGTTACACTTGACCTTGTTGTTTAGCTGGTCCGGGCCGGGTTTGAACCCACCATCCTCAGTGCATGTGGCTGGTGCCGTAACCACTGTGCTATGGGCACCAAGCCCATATATGCAGTTTTATACATACAATTTCAGGGACTTCATTGAACTTGTAAAGACCTATCCTAAAGGATCATGGACTCCCTATTAAGAACTCCAGTTCTGGAATCTGCTCCTCTGTCTTGAACTGTCTTAGGGTACCAGAAATGAGGATAGACTCATGCTAACTGAAATACCAGACAGCAATGTGTAAGGTGAAAGAATTTATTATAGGTATTTCCTCATTCCAGGATCCAGAATGCTTGTGTGTCTACTTCCCCGTATCCAGAGATTCAGAGAGCAGAATTATTTAGCCAAACGTTGGAGAGTTGAGTGGCCTGCGGGTGGGTGGGAATTTTTACCTCACCACTGAGGGAACTGAGTGATATATCTTTTTCCTATAGCAAAGATCCTCTCCTCATGGATCCCAGATGGCTTTCTCACTTAGACAGTGCTGGGTACACATGGCGACTTTTACTTCTTTGAAATCAGTTTCGCATGCTGGTTAGCCCACTTGATTGACATGTTTGTTCTTTAGACAGTGCCTGTTCTCTTGAGACCCAGAGCGATGTGTGTATCCTCCAACTACAGGGTATCTGCAGTCTTAGCTTTATAGTTATGGAGGATCCCTGAGAGCAGGGCATGGACCCAATCTAGGTTTTACTAACTCTAGTTATTTCAGGAGCTTTCTCTCTCTCTCTCTCTCTCTCTCTCTCTCTCTCTCACACACACACACACAGAAAAAAAGAACTGGAAGGAGTTCCTATAAATGTGATGTGGTGTGTGGCAGTCATGTCTTCTGTGTGTGCCCCAGCCCTGTACTGGACCTGTGCTTGGACAGGAGAAGACAACAGTGGTCAAAGCTGAAAATTTCCCAGGTTTAGCACCTGTTAGAGTTTTGTGTAGCAGTGGAGGCTTGATTCACTGTTTCCCCCCAAGTGACTGTTTCAGAGTATATATATGTATGTTTTAATGTTGTGTATTCATATTTTGGACCATATATCTAGCCACTTTGGCAAAAATCCATCTGTACAGTGGGCTGTATTGGTTTCAATACTTTAAGCACCACCGTGGCCTGAATGGACTATGGTGAACTGACTTTGCAACCAAAGTTTGTCCATGGTCCTATTGAAACATTCATATTTGAGGGTTCTCTGATGTTAACAACCATCCTCATTGACTCTTATTATTTAAAATGGAAGAAGGACACCTTTCTACACCAATATGAAGACTATGCTCATCTTTTATGAACCCTAATGGGTTATTTGTTGTTTTGAAATATAAAGGCAATTGGTAGAATTTGTATTGCAGCACTGCCTGAGAAAGGAAACCCCACCCAGTCCAGGATTTTATTCTCCAATAAGTGAGTCAGACATCTGGAAGGATGATAAGTATCTTAGAACGGTTATTACCTCCTTGTTAAAAGTTTGTCAGTTGAGCTGAGGCATAATATTTCTAACAATAAGAGCAAAATGTTGCAAACTAATGACTGATCCTGGACAGAGAGGAGTGTCCGTGGCACAGAGGGACTGTCCCTGAGGCGTGCCTTGTATTTTCATTCTTTTGACTAGCCTTACACCTCATAAATCTGTTAGTTATTTCAAATAAAAATTGTTTGTGTTGGGAAAACTATTTCCAGCACTTTATATAAACTATCTGGCAAGCTGATAAGACAATGAAGACTGGATTCCATGTTGAAAAGAGGAGAGAAAATGATTTGTTATCTTAACTGATCATTTCTTTGCTACCTCTAATGTTGTACACCTATTAAAAAGCTAGTGTCACATTTCCTTCAGTTTGGAGAATTTAAGTTGAATCTTCTCATTTGGGTTGCCATCTGGTGTGCTACTAACAGTCTCAGAGAGTAAGAGGCCATCTGTTAATACTTTTTCCAGGAAGCTTTTTATAGAGCAGTGAAGTGGCAACTCTCAAAAACACATTGTAATGACTTACATGATCTTGGGTATATGTACAAGTTGAGGCTGAAATTTTGTTTCTACCAACACTATTTTTTTTTAATTGAGGAGGGACAGAGGAATGAAGAAATACTGCATATTTGTATGCAAAAATGCTTATCTTTATACTATATGGAAAGCCATCAGATTTATATGTTATTGGCCTTATGGTATTTTAAAAGGTAAGATTGTAAATGCATATTGAGTTGTAATAATAATGATGATATTGACAGTGATGTACTGAACGCTCATTGTCTTCTAACCAGTGTGCCAAATTCTTTAACATGCATTGTCTTATGGTATCTTTATATTACACAATAATCCTGAGAAATAGTTGCTGATAATACAATTTACAGATGGAAGAAGAATTGGTGCACAGAGAGGTTAATGACTTGCCCAGGACACAGAGCTAATAGTAACCAGAACCCAAACACAATTTCTTTTCTTCTTTTTGAAATTTTTTTTTTTCTAACTCCAAACCTGTCCTATTCTTTATGAGCTATTTTTTTCTCACTGTCCTGTAAAACTTGGAACAGTCCTTCCTTTGTAACCAGCTGGATACCAGCAACTAAGGTTTCTCTCACTAGAAATAAAGGTTTAGGTAAATTTCATCAAAGACACCTGATGGTTTGAATTAATAACAGTATGGGTCAGCATGGGTTAGGTTTTGCTGTAGTTACAAATAACCCCTAAGACTCAGTGGCTTAGCAGAAAAACATATTTATTGCTCATGCTGCATGCCTGACTCAGGTCACAGGAACTCTCCTGAATGTGATTACTCACACTGCTGGAGCCTTCAGCGTTACTCAGGCTTCTAGCAATCACAGTGGCTCTGGCCCCTCCTCACTTCCTCACAAGTTGCATTGGCCAAAGCAAAGACTTGGCTAACACAAATAGGAAGAATAATGTCTCCAAATGTGAAATTTCAATCCTAAATGTGTTTCCAGAAAGAGGACAGCCAGAATATTTGTGACTAGCCCTAGTCATCACTGTGGCAAATTATAGCAGTCAATTGAATGCCTTTTGATTTCTGGTCTGATACTCGCACTGCATTTTTCAACTTGAGACTGTAATATTAATAGATGGTCCTAAACCAAACTTTTGCATGGACTGGGCAATATTGTATTTCCATTTTTTTTCTGTCTGATGTCATTAATTGGTCTTTAAAGATCACACCTTGTCTGAACCAGACTTCTTTCCATCCAGCATCTATTACATTTCTCTTTCAAATCCAAGTTCTATGAACATGGGAGGGTACTGTTGTACACAAATCATCCCAGTATTATTTTCATCCCATTAGTGTTTATGCCAAGGATGATTTCATGTCATATATTTGAATTATCGTTTTTTGGTTAATATCACAGGATTTCAATTTATTATGTTTTAACATTTTTGCTTTTAACAGATTTTAAGTATATTCAAAATAGACTTCCTTTTTGCATTTGTGTTAAGGCAATAGTGGAAGTATTTATGTCTTGGCATACAGTTTAAAAGAGAACTTGAAGAATGAATTGGTCAAGGCTGTTGCTTAGGTGTCCCTTTGTCTTGGTGCCACTTCATCAGGCCATAGGGGTGAAGCGTACACAAAGACCCAAAGGTCAGCTTGCCCTTGTTAGACAGTATGACTTTGGGGGACTTGGCAAACTAAGCAGCAATATTTAAACTATTTTTTATTTTGTCGTGTTTTTGTTTTACACTTGCTGTTTATTTCTATGATTATAAAAGTAACACATGTTGTCTTAGTCTGTGCTAATATAATGGAGTACCACAGACTGAGTAATTTGTAAAGAAGAGAAATTTATTTGCTCACAGTTCTAGAGGATGAGGAGTCCAAGATCGAGGTGCTGGCATCTGGCAAGAGGCTTTTGGCTGTGTGCTCTGGCAGGGTAGAACATTGTGTCTTTGCATAGTAGAAAGGTGAAGAGGCAAAAGGGAGTGGAACTTGTCTTTTTTTTTTTTTTTTTTTTTGCAGCTTTTGGCCAGGGCGGCATTTTAAAATTCCACCACTGGCATATGGGGCCAGCGCTCAACTCTTTTGAGCCATAGGTGCCACCCTGAACTTGTCTTTTTATAATGGGGCATTAATCTAGCCATGATGGCAGAGTCTTCTTGACTTAAACACTTCCCGGTTCATCCCACCTTTTGACCCTGTAGCACTGGAGATTAATTTTTTCACATATAAACTTGGGGGGAACACTTTCAAACCGTAGTCCATGATCATTGTTAGAACTTTGAAAAATATAGCAAAAGTGATAGAAAGGAAAAATGATAATCACTAATGATCCTATTAAAATAATAATCACTTTTAATATTTTGGGAAATAACTTTTAATTCTTTTTGTATGTTCTGCCCATCACACTCAACCTCCCAACAAATCAGTAGCCTGTAATATTTCTTTAAGGTAGTAGTGAAGTTTGTAATTATATATGATATTCATTTGTGTGTTTATTTATATGTTTAATGTATCTGCTCTCCCAGAGTATGAATGCCATTAGGAGAGGTTTGTATTTTTGTTCAAATTATGGGTGCTTGATAAATATTTATTTAATAAATGAATGAATCCTATACACATGCACAATTTAAAACCATATAACTGAATTTTCTTCTGGTAGAATATCATAGTGCTTCAATTTAAATTATGCTTTTAACTTTTTAATTCTTAGTAGGTTCCCAGTATATTCAAAATAGACTTTCTTGTTACATTTGAAGTAAGCCAAATGGTGGAGGTATTTATATATTTTAAATATATATGTATATTTAAAAATTGAGAACATACTTCATTACTATTTTATAGCATGATTTTTATTACTTTATTATACATATGGTATTTTACTGTATTGCACAAGTATTTTTCTTATGAATTCTGACATACTTTTCAATAGCTGTATGGTATCCTATAAATGAATGGACCAGAATTTACTTAACCATTTCATTAGTATCTACAGTATTTATACTATTTTCAATATTTTTCTTTTATAAGTACTTCTCTGTATTATTCTTACTTTCTTAGGAATAGGTGTGATATACCTTGAGGATAATTGGAAGTACTGGATCACAATGAATGGATTTTTTTGAAGGCTTTTGTTATATTGCCAAATTACACTCCAGAAAAGTTGTACTAATTTGCATTATCATGCACTATGGAAGTGGCCTTATCTCTGCCTTATCACCAACCTCACCTCACATACTAAGATTCTATCTTTTGACAATTTTATTTATTAATGGGGTCCTCTTTTAAAATTATATTTTCTGGGCAGTGCCTGTGGCTCAAAGGAGTAGGGCGCTGGCCCCATATACCGGAGGTGGTGGGTTCAAACCTGGCCCTGGCCAAAAACTGCAAAAAAATAAAATATATATATATATTTTTTCTAACTTGTTACTGCAGACATATAGAATACTACCAATCCTATACCTTTATTGTAGTAACTTAACTAAATTTTCTTAGTAGTTCTTATAGTTGGTTATCTTGCATTTCCTAAGTGCAGGGAGAATGTGATACCATCTGCAAATATACTAATTTAGTCCTCTAATTGCCAGTATTACCTAATTTATTTTCTTTTTTTTGCTATACATATATCTATGAATATGTTATATAAAGTTGGGATCATAGAAAACATAAAATTTGCACACACATATATGTGAGACTTAAAATTATTTAAATATACTGTGAAAATTATTATTATTGTTTAGGATTCATTGAGGGTGTAAAGAATTAGGTTAAACTGATTGCATTTGTTAGATAAAGTTCCCATTATAATTGTGTCCCACCCCCATGAGGGGCACCATACACCATGACACCCATCCCCTCCTTCCTCCCCTCTCTCCTGTCCCTCATTCCCCTACACTGCCTTGTATTAGCTTAACTACTGCCTTTATATTAGAATTGAATACATTGGATTCTTACTTCTTCATTGTTGTGATGCTTTACTAAGAAGAATATGTTCCTCCTCCATCCAGATTAATACGGAAGACGTAAAGTCTCCATCTTTTTTAATGGCTGAATAGTATTCTGTGGTATACATATATCACAGCTTGTTAATCCATTCCTGAGTTGGTGGGCATTTAGGCTGTTTCCACATTTTGGAAATTGTAAATTGAGCTGAGATAAACAGGCTGGTGCAAATGTCCTCATGAAAAAAAGGATTTTTCTCTTCCTGGTAAATGCCTAGTAATGGGATTGCAGGATCAAATGGGAGGTCTAGTTTGAGTTCTTTGAGGATTCTCCATACTTCCTTCCAAAAAGGTTGTATTAGTTTGCAGTTCCACCAACAGTGTAAAAGTGTTCCCTTCTCTCCACCTCCAGGCCAGCATCTGCAGCTTTGAGACTTTGTGATGTGGGCCATTCTCACTGGGGTTAGGTGATATCTCAGGGTAGTTGTGCTTTGCATTTCTCTGATGATTAGGAAGGATGAGCATTTTTCATATGTTTGTTAGTCATTTGTCTGTCTTCTTTAGAGAAGGTTCTATTCATGTCTCTTGCCCAGTGATATATGGGATTGTTGGGTCTTTTATGTTGATTGAATTCTTTACAGATCCTAGTTATCAAGCTTTTGTTCAATTTATAATATGCAAATATCTTTTCCCATTCTGAAGGTTGTCTGTTTGCTTTAGTTGTTGTTTCCTTAGCTGTACAAAAACTTTTCAGTTTAGTTAAATCCCATTTGTTCATTTTTGTTGTTGTTGCAATTGCCATGGAAGTCTTCTTCATAAAATCTTTTCCCAGGCTGATATCTGCAAGTGTTTTTCTCCTACTTTCTTTGAGGATTTTTATTGTTTCATGACTTAGATTTAAATCTTTTATCCATCTTTAATCAATTTTTGTATGTGGTGAGAGGTGTGGGTCCAGTTTCAGTCTTTTACATGTGGTTATCTAGTTCTTCCAACACCATTTATTGAATAGGAATTCTTTTCCCAGTGTATGTTTTTGTTTGGTTTATCAAAGATAAGGTGGACGTAAGATGTTAGTTTCATTTCATGGTTTTCTATTTGGTTCCAAATGTCAAGGTCTCTATTTTTGTGCCAATACCATTCTGTTTTGATCACTATGGCCTTGTAGTATACTCAAAAGTCTAGTAGGGTGTTACCCCCACTTTGTTTTTATTACTAAAAATTGTCTTGGCTGTAAGGGATTTTTCCTGGTTCCATACAAAACAAATCATTATTTTTTTCCAGATCTTGAAAGTATGATGATGGTATTTTAATGGGGGTTACACTGAATCTGAAGTATAGGTCTTTTGGAAAGTATAGATCTTTTAAGTATGTTGATTCTCCCCAGCCATAGCATGGTATATTCTTCTACTTGTTAATATCTTCCGATATTTCTTTTCTCAGGGTTTCATAATTTTCTTTATGAGAAAGTCTTCACCTCTCTCGTTAGGTATATTCCTAGGTATTTTCTTTCTTTTTCTTTCTTTTTTTTTTTTTTGAAGCTACTATGAAGGGAATTGTTTCCTTGATTAGTAAGCTTCTCATTTTGGCTGCTATTGGAATATCCAAAGGCTGCTGATTTGTGGACATGTATTTTTATATCCTGAGACATTTCTTTAATGACTTCCAGGAGTCTAATGGTTGAGTCTCCAGGGCTTTCTCAGATCATATCCTCAGCCATATCCCCCCACTTGGATGCCCTTTATTTCCTTCTCTTGCCTGATTGTGTTGGCTAGAAATTGCACTGTGTTGAGAATTAGTGGCAATAGAGGACAACCTTGTCTGGTTCCAGTTCTAAGTGGAAAAGCTTTCAGTTTTACTCTATTCAGTATAATATTAGCTGTGGGTTTGTCATAGAAGGCTTCAATCAGCTTAAGAAATGTGCCACCTATGCCTATATTCTTAAGTGTTCTAATTAGAAAAGGATGCTGAATTTTATTGAATGCTTTTTCTGCATCTATTGAGAGGATTATATGGTCTTTGTTTATGATTCTGTTGATATGGTGAATTATGTTTATGGACTTGCATACATTAGACGAGCCTTGCATCCCTGGGATGAAACCTACTTGACCATGATGAATGATTGTTTTTAATGTGCAGTTGTATTCTATTGACTAGAATTTTATTGAGAATTTTTACATTGATATTCATTAGTGAAATTGGTCTGAGGTTTTCCTGTTTAGTTGGGTCATTTCCTGGTTTTGGTATCAGGGTGACGTTTGCTTTGTAGAACGTGTTGGGGAAGAATCTTTACTTCTCAATTTTTTGGAATAGTTTTTGTAGTATGGGTATAAGCTCTTTGAAGATTTGATAGAATGCTGGTGTGAAGCCATATGGACCAGAGCATTTCTTTGTTGGGAGATTTTTCATTGTTTCTTCTATCTCAGTTCTTGAAATTGGTCTGTTCAAGAGATCTATTTCTTCTTGGTTAAGTCTAGGGAGAGGATGTGAGTCCAGGTACTGATCCATTTCCTCCACATTGTCAAATTTCTGGGCATAGAATTTTTTTGTGGTACTCAGAGATGATCTCTTAGATCTCTGTGGCATCTATTGCTATTTCTCCTTTATCATTTCTGATTGAGGTTATTAGAGATTTTTCTTTTTTTTTAGTTAATATAGCCAAAGGTTTATTGATTTTATTTATTTTTTCAAAAACCCAACTTATTGTTTTGTTAAATTTCTAAATGATTCTTTTGTTTTCAATTTTATTAATCTCTGATTTATTGTGGGTTATTTCTTTTATTCTGCTGGGATCAGATTGTTCTTTTTTTTCCAATTTCATAAGATGGTTCATGAGTTTGTTGAGGCACTCTCTTCTTGCTTTTCAAATGTAGGCATCTAATGTGATAAATTTGCCCCTTAAGACTGCTTTTGCTGGCTCCACGCCCATAGCACAGTGGTTACAGTGCTGGCCACATACACTGAGGCTGGCGGGTTTGAACTCAGCCCAGGCCAGCTAAACAATGACAACTGTAACAAAAAATAGCCAGGCATTGTGGAGGGTACCTGTAGTCTCAGCTAACTTGGGAGGCTGAGGCAAGAGAATTGCTTAAGTCCAGGAGTTGGAGGTTGCTGTGAGCTGTGACGCCATGGCACTCTACTGAGGGCAACATGATGAGACTCTTGTCTCCAAAAAAAAAAAAAAAAAAAAAAAAAAAAACCCAAAAGCAGGCTTTTGCTTTAAACCCAAGTTTTTGGTAACTTGTTTATTCATTGGTGTTTTTGAA
>CAUYRH010129140.1:0-10949 GCA_963574655.1 Perodicticus potto
GGAGGAACGAAAATGTTCTGGAAAGGATTTGGCATTCGAGATGCCATTAAGAACATTCATGATGGGTGGTGCCTGTGGCTCAGTGTGTAGGGTGCTGGCTCCATATACCGAGGATGACGGGTTCAAACCTGGCCCTGGCCAGACTGCAAGAAAAAAATAGCCGGCCGTTGTGGTGGGCACCTGTAGTCCCAGCTACTCGGGAGGCTGAGGCAAGAGAATTGCCTAAGCCCAGGAGTTGGAGGAGGTTGTGAGCTGTGTGACGCCACAGCACTCTACTGAGGGTGATAAAGTGAGATGTATGGGAGGAGACCAAAATATCAATATTAACAAGAATTTGGAAGAAGTTGATTCCAGCCTTCATAGATGACTTTGAAGAGTTTCCGACTTCAGTTGAGGGAGTAACTGCCTATGTGGTGGAAATAGCAAGAGAACTTGATATAGAAGCAGAGCCTGACTGAATTGCTGCAATTTCATGGTCAAACTTGAACAGATGAGGAGTTGCTTCTTATAAATGAGTAAAAAAGTAGTTTCTTGAGAGAGAAGCTTCTCCTGGTGAAGATGCTGTGAACATTTGTAAAATGACAAGGATTAGAATATTGTGTAAACTTAGATGATTAAAGCAGCAGGAGGGTTTGAGAGGATTGAAAGAAATTTTGAAAGAAATTCTGCTGTGGAAAAAATGCTGTCAGACAGCATCATATGCTACTGAGAGATCTTTCCTGAAAGGAAGAGTCAGTTGATACAAGAATTTCATTTTTGTTTACTTTTGAGGAATTACCATGGCCAGTCCAACCTTAGCCACTCCCACTCTGACCAGTTAGCAGTCAACATGGAGACAAGACCCTTTATCATCAAAAATCAAAATTGGATTGAAATCAAAAAGATTATGGCTCACTAATGGCTCAGATGACCCTTAACATTTTTAAGCAATAAAGGACTTTTAAGTGAAGGTATATTCATTGTTTTCTTCAACATAATGCCTTTGTACACTTAATAGACTACAGTATAGTATAAACATAACATTTATATGCACTGGGAAACCAAGAAATCATGCAGTTTGCCTTATTGCAGTATTAGCTTTACTGCAGTGGTCTGTAAAAATACCTCTGAGCTATGCCTATATTCTATATTTCCCCTAAGGAATAATTTATAATTGGAAATATTTTTGATCAGGATGTTTGAGTTATGTTAAAGTTGATTTTAGATATACTCTCTAATAATAACTATAGCAAAAAGGCAAATGTGGACTTTCTCTGCTTAACAGATGCACACTGTTTATACTTTTTCTATAAGAAAAAGTATGCTATGTCCTTAGAAACGTTAAAATATAGTACTTCAAAAAATATGGATCTGGTGAAAGGTATATTGAGGCTTATTTCTATTTTAGTTGGTGGTTCTTACTGGTAAAAAGTAAACTGAGGTATATTACTATTTTAACTGGTGGTTCTTAGTATGGGTAAAAAAGAAACATGAAAACAATTTTGAATTGGATAATGTTCTGCTGAGTGAGGAAAATGACTGTATTTAAGTCAAGGATACACACATCCAGTCTCTCTTGAGTACCTCAAATGATCACTGATAATTATTTAAAGGCTTTTCACCCATTTTATTTTGGAGGAGCAAATTTCAAAGATCGTTTTTTGTTTTTTTTAAAGTTGACATAACAACAGACCCCATTTAGCACTGCTTAGCTGCAGGTTAGAAACCGCGGCTGGAACTGTGGACTGGTGGGGTGCTTCCATCTAGTGGTGGTGCATGTGAATTGCAGGAGCAGCACATAGGCTACCTCATTAGTTAACTGAGAAATAAAGGGTGAAGTGGCCAGACGTGGTGGCTCACGCCTGTAATCCTAGTACTCTGGGAGGCTAAGGAGGGAGGATCCTTTGAGCTCAGAAGTTCAAGACCAACTTGAGCAAGAGTGACACCCTGTCTCTACTAAAATTAGAAAAATTAGCTGGGTGTCATGGTGGGCTATAGTCCCATCCCAGCTCTTGAGAGGCTGAGGCCAGAGGATCACTTGAACCCAGGAGTTTAGGTTGCTGATGCCACAACCCTCTACCAGGGTGACAAAGTGAGACTCTGTCTGAACACCAACAAAAAAGGTGAAGTGTGAACAACAACAAAAAAGGTGAAGTGACAGCAGATAGGCATCTTAGTGGGACCTAAATGTACAGTTTTATTTTCCTTTGTAACATCTTCTGTAGAGGAATCGGACTTTTTGTTTCATAATTTTTTTTCTAAATTTTATGTATTCTTAAGTATTACTAGATGCCTTTGCTAAAGCATTTAGTGCAGCTTACACTTTTTCTGGAATTAGTAACCCAAATTAAATGCTAGCAATTATAGCTCTGTTCTAAGCACTTTAGAAAGATTGTAAAACTTTTGTTTTTATTCTCTTTGGTCTCTTCTGTGGCAAAATATGAGAATGTATGTAGGGAGAAGCCTACAGACATGGAGTGTGGCTCAAAGTGCTGGAGGGAGACCTAGGGAGAGTAAGGAAGGTGGAGTTAATGGGGGTGAAACAGGAGGCTGTGGTGGGGGTGGTGGGAAGAATGGTCCAGACATGGGAGGCAGGGTTAGATCTGACCCATGCCCTCCTCTCCAGGCCTTAGGTTCCCCCGGAAACTTCTAGGTGCCTCATGATTCTGGACCTTCCTGTTGATCTCTACTTAGACTTCCCACTGTTTCCTTCATGTAGCTAATACCTTCTTAGTTTTTCAAAATTTAACTCAGACACCCCCATGGCATGGTTCTGTCAGTCTAGGCCTCCCATGGCATGCTGTGAATACCTCCATCGTTAGCACTTATCTAACTGTATTCCATTTCAGAGCTTGCCAACAGTTTCACAACTCAGATGTGCCAAGAAACTCATCCCCTTTCCTGCTTGAGATTGGAGCTGTGGCCTCAGTTCTAGATAGCTTGCCAAGGCTATGAGCAACCTCCGTTGTATATCCCAATACCGTAAATATCATTTTGTAAATGTGAAAAAAGTTAAGAAGTACTCCTCTAATTAATGGTATGTTTGACTATCTCCCCAAAAGGCATCTCTGAAGGCAGGCTAATACTGCAGAACCTCTGTAAGTTGACAACTTAAGTTGACTGCAGAAACCTGGTCCACATACAGAGGTGGTCAACATAGGGAAGCAGGCTACTGTACTGATACGGACGAGTGGTGCATGAATTAGGTCGACTTAAGGAGGTAGTCGGGGTAGGGAGGTCTCAGCTATGGAGTAATTTGGAAACTAAGCTTGTCTCCTAGACCCGTAGTTCGCTGTTCCCAGTCCTCCTCTTACCTCGCTGACCGTAGGTTGTCACTCTCCTCTTCCTGCTTCTCCTGTGAACAATTCCAAGCACAGGGATGCTCCGGGCCTCAGCCCTGGGACCTCTTCCGTGTCTCCTTGCTGTCCAGGTTAGTGCTTGTCACATTTTCATGTGCCTTCTCTTCACCTGGGATCTTGTTAGAAGTCACATTCAGTAAGGTAGGTCTGGGCTTGTGGTTCTGCTTTGCTAATGAGCTGCCGGGTCGTGCTGGTGCTGCTGGTACAGGAGCACACTTAGAGTGACAGGGCCTGGGGCTGGCTTAAGCCATCCATCATCTGACTTTAATATTGTCTAATATGCTCGTAGGTCCCAGTTTTATCCCCAGTGTGACTCTTTGTCCTTAACTCCTGACTTCCATATCCAGTTGACTACCTGAGAGCTCCATTTGGTTATCTAAAGAAACCTCAAACTTAACATTTTAAAAACTGAACTAGTCACCCCCATCTTTTTAACGCCTCCCCAATGGCAACTCCATTTTTCTTGCTGCTCAAACCAAAACCCTTGAGTCATCTTGACTCCTCTCTTTTCTCCTAACCCACATGTGATCCACCAGTTCTGCTGTCACAGTGTTTCCAGGATCTGACCACCTCTTACTGCCTACACTGCTTCTCCTCTGAGCCAAGTCATTATCATTCGTTGCCTGGATTTGTACAGCAGCCCAAGTCGTCTCCCTGCTTCTACCCTGGACTTCTTCCAGGCCGGAGTGAAGCTGTTAAATCTCAGTTAGATTTCTTACTTTGCTGTTCAAATCCTCCAGTGACTTCTCTTTTCACTCAGTAAAACCCAGAGCCCTCACAGGGGTCTATAAGGCCCTCCATCAGTGGGTATAATCTGGGAGCTGCCAACCTTCAGTTCATTTGATTTTGGAAAAAGCTTCTCTGGTGATTCTGATGTGCAGTCTGCAGGCTCTGGCCTTCGCCTCTCAACTCATCACCTACAACTTGCTCCTTCCCCATTTCTCTTTGAGCCACAACAATCTTCTTGCTCTTCCTAAAATAAGGCATTCCTGAGGGAAACACTGCTGAAGACGAGAAAAAGCAGTGAGAGCAGATGATTCTTACCATTGTAGTGGTGATTTTTAATTGAATTTTAAAAATAAAGAGAGTACAAAAAATGTATACACAATAAGAAAGAAAAACACTGTATTGAAATTGTAATATTCAATATATGCTAATAACATTTGCAATCTTTTATGTTGTATCTTATTCCTTTTCTAATTGTAGAAGTCAAATATGACTTGAGTACCACAATGTTAATACAGTTCTTTCCTTTCTTAAAATGTGTACACATTGTTTTGGCACCCTCTGCATATAAAACATTGAAAAAATCAACTTTGACGCATATGCCTTTTTGCCTTGATTTTAAAGCAAATATGCCATTTTCTCTAGTTTCATATGCAGCGGTCTATGCTTAGTCATTGTTTAACAAAAGATCCAGTTACTAGACTTTGTTCATTTGTTTTAACAAATGGTGTGTAGGGGCGTCTCTCTCTCTCATTGTAACCTGCAGTGGTTGTATCATTAACACCTCTAGCATTCCTTTGCTACCAGGATAGTGCTAACAAGCTGAATCATGGGTTTGAAATTGTCTCTATTTTTACAGAAGATTCCATATGTGCTGGCTTACTACTTTAAAAAAAAACCTTTTAAAAAATGTTATATGAGTGCTGGGTGTGGTGGCTGAGGCCTGTGGATTGAGCACTCTAGATTCTCCTAGTACTCCTGGACGCCTAGGCAGGCGGATCCCTTGAGCCCAGGAGTTTGAGGTTGCTGTGAGCTATGACGCCATGGCATTCTAGCCTTGGCAACAGAGTGGGACTGCACCTCAAAAAAAAAAAAAAAAGTTATATGAAAACAAGCTAAAAATCCAACAATCTAAAAGGTCATATAGGGAGGAGCCAATCTCCTTCCTGCCCCAGTGTCCAGCACCCCCTGTTACCAGCTGATATTGTGTCTTATAGTAGTTCTTAAGCATTCTCTTTTAAAACTTAAACATTTTTGCCTATTTTGTTTTCAGATTTGTTGACATAATGAAATAAGTAAAAATGCATGCTCTAAGTTTTTAAACATCTTTGAACAAATACTCTTAATAAAATTAAATCACAAAGATGGCGGACATTAAATTTAAAATAGAAGGCTAGTATACAGAGCATTTTCCAGGTTAGACACCCCTTTCCTCTCGGTCCCGGGAGCGCTGTCCTCCATGAATTGAAGTTCCCCTGGCATTATTCTCTTGTCTGAGCATGTGCGCCAGGCTTTCCCTCTCGTGTGCCACCCAGAGTCAGCCTGTCCTTTGAGTTTTGCTCCTTCTCTCTCGGTGACCAGCTCCTTGAGTCTTTCTCCCTCTCCCTTCCCTGCCTTAAGCAACCGGATTTCCATGTCCTCAGTTTCCACCTGCCTGATTATCTTCCTGACTATCCTCCCCGTGGCTTCCATGTTCAACAGACAGTTTTTGAGAACCTTCTCAGCATCTTTGATTGTCCTAAATGGATGAGATAATGCGTTTGGATTGACGGCCCAGCTCTGCTACTGTTCCGTCGTGTGACTAGACAAGGTGCTTAACTTCTCTGGCCCCACCTCATTTAGGTGGGGCTCAGGGTAGCGCTTTCACCATGGAGCAGCAGTGTCTGCCAGCAGATGCCTTGATAAACAAAATGTGCCTTATCCCCCCAAGGGAATCTTACTCGGCCCTTAAAAAGACTGGAATTCTGACATACGCTCACATGTATTGAATGTTGAAGACATTATACTAAGTGAAATAAGCCGGGCACAAAAGGGCAAATACTGTGTGATCCCACTCATATGAATTGTCTAGGTAAAGGAGAATTCATAGAGTCAGAAAGTAGAGTGGAGGTTACTAGGGGATGGGGTGGGAGGGAAGAAGGGGAAGTTATTGCTAAATGGTTATAGTGTTTCTGTTTGAGGTGGTAGTATAGTCGTGACATGAACAGTGGTACACGGTTGCCCAACATTGAAACTAGTTAATGCCACTGCATCACACAGCTAAACGTGGTTAAAGTGGGAAAGAAGACGAGTATCTTACCTTAGTTTAAAAAAAGCATAAAGTAACAGAAGCCATTGAATTATATACTTGAAATGAGCGAATTGTATGCGAATTATGTCTCACTAAAATAAAGAACGGTGCCTGGCATGTTAGAAAGTACCTAATAAATGGTAGTTGTAGTGGTGGTAAACGTTGGTAGTGAGCATTTCGGTGTGAATCCAGTTTACATAAAAATCTTCATTTCAGCGTTGTTCATTCTCTGTTATCTCTCGTTTCATTTCTGTGCTTCAGAGTTATTGATTTAGGAGTCATGACTCCTTGCGAGAAGATTCTGAAAGCCGCTATTGACCACAAAGCAGGTACTGTGCAGCTGGACTGTGGGCATTCATTAAATGTCATCTCCCCACGTGTCTGTCAGTAAGGAGCAACCCCGGCCCTGAGTCAGACAGTCAGGTGCCAGCTCCTGTCCCGGCTGCTTTTGTTGCCACTTACAATCGGGGTTGAGAGAGGTGAGCAAAACCCTAGATCTGCTTTGGAGCTCTGGACGTGGGGCATGGGGACAGGCTTCTTATCAGAGAACCCTTGTATTAACTTTGTGTATTCTGCGTGGAGTAGTTTTTATGTTTCTTCCAACGCTGTGACGTGTCTGAGTCTGGGGAATCATGGACTGAAGACGACTTCTATTGCATGGCTTCTTAACACTGTGGCAAGTGTGTTGTTACAGCCTTAGGTTTTAATTCTTCCTACCCAAAGCAGACAATAAATTGAAATCACCTAGTCGGGAAAGATATCTTCGAATTCAAAATTGGGAATTAATGTTAGGTCTTTTGGTCTTTGTTATAAAATTTTAAAAATGCGTCTTCATTTTTTTCTTCTTTCTATCTCGTCCTCCTCACTATCCTTTATTTATTTATTTTAATAATAGATATAATAGGCCTGTCAGGACTCATCACTCCTTCACTGGATGAAATGATTTTTGTTGCCAAGGAAATGGAGCGGTTAGCTATAAAGATTCCATTGTTGATTGGAGGGGCCACCACTTCGAGGTAAGTCACACTAATGAGCTTTGTGCTCACTTCAAGTTTGCTTTTACGCTGTTGTTTAAAAACAGTGATAAAATCTGTTTTATTTTGTTTCCCTTATGCTTAGTACATTGGCTCCTGATTACTTAAACACGTAAAGTTTCTGGTCTTCACTTGGGCAAGAGCTAGAATACTTTGGGAGCACTATTATAGGAAACTTCTTTGTGATTCCTGCCCCTGAACCTTTTCCTGTATTCCTTTGGCTTCCAACAATCTTTTCCTCACTTTGCATTTAGTTCCTGTGAATTCTAATGAACTCTTACCTCTCTTGAAATCAAACTGAGTGGAGAACCTGTGTTTTTGTCACAAAAACATTGCTTGAAGTTTGCCCAGTCTTTATCTTGAAGCACATATCTGATTGAATAATCGCAGGTTCCCGTGAAGAAATGCCAGCCTTGTAATGGTTTAGAGACAAAAGCCCATCTAGCTAGAATGAATTAAAGGATTACTTGTGTGTGGGGGGTGTTGTTTCTGAAAAGGGAACTTTGGGGGAACCTTTGAGTTGAAGATGTAGAGAGGAATAAGTTCAGATTTGTTCGCATAGCCATTATTCAGTTTGCCAGATTTTCCCTACAATAATAATCATAGTGCTATTTAGATACCTTAATTACGGATACTGGACTTTTAATTCCCCACACAGTTCACTTTGGGAGGGAATAATACCTAGCAGAGCATTGAACTCGATAGTCCCATAGCATCTAGTTTATTTTAATGATGTAAAAATATAATAGAAGTCTGGTATTCTAGTACCTTTTGCACTAGAAACAACTATGTAAAGCCATTTGTATTACTCAGGATTGCCCAGAGAAACAGAATCAATACGATGTGTTTACATAGAGAAAGAGTAAGAGATTTCTTTTAAAGAATTGATTCACTCATAAGACTGAAATCTCTACAGGCAGGAGACCCAGGTAAGAGTTGATTTCTTGAGTGCGAAGAAGTCTGGAGGTGGAATTCCTTCTTCCTCGCAAGAGTGGGGTGTGGACCAGTGGACCTGAGTCTTTTCTGTTAAGGCCTCAGCTGATTGGATGGGGGCTGTTCACTTTGGGAGGATAATCTGCCTTATTCAAAGTCTCATGATTAAAATAGTAATCACATCTAAAAAAATACCTTGACAGTAACATTTAGGCTGCAGTTGATCAAAAATCAGGTTTTGTGGTCTAGCCAAATTTACACATAAAATTAGCCATCCTACAATTTGGAACTTGCATGGGTCATTTTCACAAGTAACCACAGTGTTATATCTTTTACCCATTGACTTTCTTCACACTTGCAGGTCTCTATAATGTAACTCCTGTTGCTCACTTTAGAAAGCTGGACTTGCCTTGCTGCAGTAGGATATGTGCACAGTTATTCTCAAGGGATGTGGCCAACCTTTGACAGATGGGGTTTGGATGACCATGGTCCTGGGTGACTGATGAGAAGCTTAATGAAGAAAATGAGAGGAGGTTCTCTTCAGAGTGGAAGATGTTTTAAAATCATCAGACTCATCTATTTGTTATTCAAATAGAATGAATAAATATTTAAATTTTATTATGAGTTATATAAATGAGATGCTGGCTCGGCACATAGCTCACTGGTTGGGGTGCTGGCCACATACACCAAGGCTGGCGGGTTCAAACCTGGTCTAGGTCTGCTGAAAACAATGACAACTGCAACAAAAAAATAGCTGGGCATTGTGGCAGGTGCCTGTAGTCCCAGCTACTTGGGAGGCTGAGGCAAGGGAATCACGTAAGCCCAAGAGTTTAAGGTTGCTGTGAGCTGTGACGCCACAGCACTCTACCCAGGGCAACATAGTGAGACTTTGTCTCAAAAAAAATAAGTAAATGTGATGCTAGCTTCAAAATAAGACTCTTTCTATATGATAGGGTACCACACTCAGAAATTCAAGATCAGAAGTTTGCTACTTCTGTAAATTGGAACTTTATGAAATAGTCCATTCTATTATATCTTTTACCATGTAAGAGCTACCAGATAAAAGAAAAAAAAATCATTCAGAAGCAGCCTGACTAGCCTCTCAAGATACACATCATTGGCAAAATTAGCCTGTCAATGACTCTTGCCAGTTTCAGTGAGACTCACCAAATGAGAATTACTGGGCTAGGACGTCGCCTGCGTCTCTTCAGTGTCTGCAGAGTATCTCTCCCACTGTCCAGGAAACTGGACAGAAAGCAGGATCTCGTGACTTTCCAAGGTTCCTTCCACTTCTCCAGGGCTTTCTTTCGTCCTGAGCTCTGCCTTTTCTGCTCATCTCTTTCATGCCTGTTCTGGAAAATCATTTGGAAAGTAAAAGGTCGTGGAGAACGTTTCTTCCCAGGAACCATCCCCTTGTACACTGTGTCCCTGGAGCAGCCTCATGCATCCTCCGAGAACTCACCATCACCCCCTCCTTGTTCTGACTCCGATCCGGGCAGGGACAGTGGATGAGGTCTTAGACCTGGAGTCTTGCTCATCAAGCTCTCTTATTTCAGTAAACGCCTTTATAGAAGTATAGGCGCCATACAGAAAGGTACACACATCATATAGATGTTCAACTCGACAGATTTTTACAAAGGAGAACCCACCCATGTAACCATTCCCAGATCAAGAAATAGAACATGAATGGCATCCTAGCAACCTCACCAGGTTCCCCCAGCCCATCATTTTTTCCAAAAAGTAACCACTGTTCCTTACTCTATCATAGGTTGGTTTTGCCTGCATTTTACCCTTATATGAATGGAGTCATACTGTATATTTTTGATGTCGAGCTTCTTTTACTCAACATCTTGTCTGTGAGATTCAACCTTTTGCTGTAGTTGGGGTTTTTTCATTTCGGTGTAGTGTTCCACCGTATAAAGGACTGTGACTTACACACTCTTGGGACTATTATGGGCATTTGGTTTTTTCCAGTTTGAGCCTGTAACAAGCAATGCTGCCAGGAATGTTTATGGATGTGAATTTGGCTGCGTGTGTGCGTGTGTGTAGGAATGTTTATGGGTGTGAGTTTGGCTGCGTGTGTGCACATCTGTGTAGGAATGTTTATGGGTGTGAGTTTGGCTGCGTGTGTGCGCGTGTGTGTAGGAATGTTTATGGGGGTGAGTTTGGCTGCGTGTGTGTAGGAATGTTTATGGGTGTGAATTTGGCTGCGTGTGTGTGTGTGTGTGTGTGTGTGTAGGAATGTTTATGGGTGTGAGTTTGGCTGTGCGCGCGTGTGTGTAGGAATGTTTATGGGTGTGAGTTTGGCTGCGTGTGTGTGTGTGTGTGTGTGTAGGAATGTTTACGGGTGTGAGTTTGGCTGCGTGTGTGCGTGTGTGTGTAGGAATGTTTACGGGTGTGAGTTTGGCTGCGTGTGTGTGTGTGTGTGTAGGAATGTTTATGGGTGTGAGTTTGGCTGTGTGTGCGCGTGTGTGTAGGAATGTTTAGGGGTGTGAGTTTGGCTGCGTGTGCGTGCGTGTGTGTAGGAATGTTTATGGGTGTGAGTTTGGCTGCGTGTGTGCGCGTGTGTGTAGGAATGTTTATGGGTGTGAGAGTGGCCGCCTGTGCGCGTTGTGTAGGAATGTTTAT
>CAUYRH010129141.1:0-16759 GCA_963574655.1 Perodicticus potto
ATCACAGCTCACAGCAACCTCCAATTCCTGGGCTCAAGCGAGTCTCTTGCCTCTGCCTCCCAAGTAGCTGGGACTGCAGCCCGTCACAACGCCCGGCCACTTTTTAGTTGCAGCCATCATTGTTGTTTGGCGGGCCCGGGCTGGATTCGACCCACCAGCTCAGGTGTACGTGGCTGGCGCCTTAGCCGCTGAGCCACAGGCGCCAAGCCAGGGGTAGGCAAAATTTTCTTGTAAAAGAAAGAAATATCTAACAGTTCCTACAACCACCCTATTCAGTAGGCACTCTTATGGACACATGGACATTTTTAATAGATCTCTCCATCCCTACTATACTACTGGAGTAATATGATACAAACATATTGAAAAACAACCTAAAAGTTGTTCAAAAGGTTAAACACATATCCTATTAATTCCACTTGTAAGAGAAATGAAAACATATACCTACACAAAAAATCACATACAAATGTTTATAGTAATATTATTCAGTGGGTGAAGTGGCTCACACCTGTAATCCTAGCACCCTGAGAGGCTGAGGCAGATGGATTACCTGAGCTCACAGGTTCGAAATCAGCCTGAACCAGAGGGAGACTCATCGCTAAAAATAGCTGGGCCTTGTGGCTGGTGCCTGTAGTCCCAACTAGTCAGGAAGCTGAAGCAAAAGAATCGCTTAAGCCCAAGAGTTTGAGGTTGCTGTGAGCTGTGACACCACAACACTCTACTGAGGGCAACGAAGTGAGACTCTGTCTCAAAAAAAAAAAAAAATTCATAGTAATATTATTCATAATAGCCAAAAACTAGAGAAAAACCCAATGACCATCAATTGATGAAAGCATAAATAAAATGGGATATATCCATACACTAGAATATTATTTAGCAATAAAAAAGAATTAAGTATTGATCCATGCTATAGTACGGATGAACTCTGAAAACATGCTGAATGAAAGAAGCCACTCACATAAGACCACATATATAGTAGAATTCTATTTACATGGAATGTCCAGAATAGGTTTTCTTTTTTTTTTTTTTTTTTGTCAACCTCAGTAGAGTGCAATGGCATCATAGCTCACAGCAACCTCAATCTCCTGGGCTCAAGTAATCCTCTTACCTCAGCCTCCATAGTAGCTGGGATTATAGGGATCTGCCACAACGCCCAGCCATTTTTAGAGACAGGGTCTGGAATTACTGAGCTCAAGCAATCACCCACCTCTGCCTCCCAGAGTGCTAGGATAACAGGCAGATATGAGCCACTACACTCAACCTCAAACAGGTAAATTTATAAAGATGAGAAGTAGATTAGTAATTGCCCAGGGCTGGGGGCTAAGGGATAGTGGGAGAAGATGAGTGATTGTTAAAGGCCACGTGCTTTCTTTTTAGGGTAGTGAAAATGTTCTGAAATCGATTGTGCTGATAATTGCACAATTTTGTGACTATATAAAAACTACTGAATGGTACACATTATGTGAGTAAATTGTATAGTATATGAATTATATCTCAAAAGCTGTAATTTTTAAACAAAGAAAAGGAAAATATATAAGAAAGACCTCATCCTAATATATAAAGAATTACAAATTTTTTTTTTTTTTTTGTAGTTCTGGCCAGGGCTAGGTTTGAACCCGCCACCTCTGGCATATGGGGCCGGCGCCCTACTCCTTTGAGCCACAGGCACCGCCCTAAGAATTACAAATTAATAAAAAGACAAACCATTTTAAAAAATAAATTTAAAAGACACATAAATGGTCACTAAACACATGAAAAAGTACTTAACATAATTAGTGCTTAGGGAAATGCAATTAAATCCATAATGAGGTGCTGTTTAACATCCATTAGAAAGGCTAAAATTAAAATACCATATGTTGGTAAAAATGTAGAGTAGCTGGAATTGTTTAAAGTTGCTGATGAGAGTCTAAAATGGTATAACTGCTTTGGAGAACTGATTGGTTGTTCCTTATCAAGTTAAACACACATCTTCCTATGAGCCAGTAATTTCAATTCTAGATATTTTACCAGTTCCACTCCTAGCTATTGCCCAAGAGGAATGAAAACAGAGACTTGTACGTGAATGTTCATAGCAGTTTTATTCATAATAGACAAAACAACCCACAGTTCCATCAAAACCACTCAGTAATGAAAAGAAACTGATACATGTGAAAATTGTAGAAGAATTTCAGAAACATTAATTAAGCAAAATGAGTCACACACACACACATAAGAAAACACGCATTATATGACATCTAAGAACAGACCAAAGTAACTGTTGGTGATAGAATCAGAAAATGAAGGGGAGAGGAAGAGGAATTAACAGGAAGGAAGTACCAGGTAGTGAGAATGCTCAACATCTTCACTGTGAAACTTCAGTGGGCTCTCAAGACTTGTCCGTTTTACTGCATATGAATTATACTTCACTTAAAGAAAAAGTCAAATGCAGGACCCTACTTGCCAGATTCAGGTTTAGAGGGTCTAAGGTGGGACCCAAACAAGGTTGTTTAAAAGAGCATCCGGGTGGTCCTAACAGGCAGCTTACATGAGGCACTATCCAGTTCAGACCCTCACTTCCTCCTTCATTTGGCTCTATTTCCATAGCCAGCATAAAAGCCCAGTGAGTGGGCCTTAGGCTCTCACAGCCCTTCATCCCCTTGTAGGAGGCAATGGAGCTCAGGTGGAAGGTGTGTGTTTGGCATTCTAAGAGACTTGCTTCCATCAGGTATTACTATCTCCATTTTACAGTTGAGGGAACCAAGGCCCATCAGCTAGGCAGCTTCCCCAACATCACTTCAGCTCGGAGGTACTGGAGCCAGGATGTGAACCCAGGCCTGTCTGACTCCAGGGCCCCTGCTTTACCCACTAAGTCTGCCTCCAGGCTCAGAAGCACTTGAGAGTGAGGCAGCTCACTCTCTTTTCTCTGCAGTCTCTCTCACTCCTCCAGCCCCTCTTTCATGTTCAGGACAGACCAGCAGAGCGTGGGACACTGAGAGAGCGGGCGGGGATGGGGGTGCCCCCCAACCCCCGCAGTGGGAGGTTGACACTCTGCTCTCTTGCCATCTGGTCTCCTCCTTCTCCTCTCACAGAAGAGCCCACGCTTGTTTGACAGTCTTGGATCTTGCCTAGGCCCCCATCCCACCCATCTGGAGGCCCCTACTGGAGCATTCTCTACTAGCATTCCCAGAGTACCAGGCAGAGCTGGGCTCAGGACACAGGTCAGCTTCTTGCCCTGCCAGTGCACCCAGGGGCCCTTAGTTCCACCTCTTCTCACCTCCAGGAACCACCTAGAAGCCTTGGCCTCTCTTTCTCTGGCCCCTTCCCTAGCTCCATTCTTCTCTACCTCTCAGCACCTCCAGCCTTGCTCCCCTGGGAGCTTAGCCTGTGTTCACAGCAGGTGCCCCTGTGGACAGAGATCAGGTTACAGTGATCACCTCACTCCACAATGTGGAATTCAGTCCTGGCTGTGACATTTTAAGAGCAATAGATGCTCACAAACCAAGATTGTTCAGAAGATGGACAGCTAAGACGGTGAGAGGTCTAGAAACCAATTTGTCCAAGGAAAAGTTAAAGGAACTAAGTTTTGTTTTTGTTTTTTTGAGACAGAGCCTCAAGCTGTCACCCTGGATAGAGTGCTGTGTCATCACAGCTCACAGCAACCTCCAATTCCTGGACTCAAGCGAGTCTCCTGCCTCCGCCTCTCAAGTAGCTGGGACTACAGGCGCCTGCCACAACGCCCAGCCATTTCTTTTTTTGGTTGTAGCCGTCATTGTTGTTTGACGGGCCCGGACTGGATTCGAACCTGCCAGCTCAGGTGTACATGTCTGGCGCCTTAGCCCGTTGAGCCACAGGCGCCGAGCCATTGTTTTTAAATTTATATCTAACATTCTGTATTTTTATTGGGTATTTTATTATTATTTTTTTTTTGTAGAGACAGAGTCTCACTTTATCGCCCTTAGTAGAGTGCATGGCGTCACAGCTCACAGCAACCTCCAACTCCTGGGCGTAAGGCGATTCTCTTGCCTCAGCCTCCCGAGTAGCTGGGACTACAGGCACCCGCCACAGCGCCTGCCACAACGCCCGGCTATTTTTGTTGTTGTAGTTTGGCCGGGGCTGGGTTTGAACCCGCCACCCTCGGTATATGGGGCTGGGGCCCTACTCACTGAGCCATAGGTGCCGCCCCTTTATTGGGTATTTTATGTAATTACATTTTCTTCCTTCACCTGGCATATTTGTTTGTTTGTTGTTTTGTTTTTTTTTTGGAGACAGAGTCTCAAGCCGTCGACTTGGGTAGAGTGCCATGGCATCACAGCTCACAGCAACCTCCAACTCCTGGGCTCAAGCGATTCTCCTGCCTCCACCTCCCAAGTAGCTGGGATTACAGGCTCCTGCCACAACACCCGGCTATTTTTTGGTTGCAGCCGTCTTTGTTGTTTGGCGGGCCTGGGCTGGATTTGAACCTGTCAGCTCAGGTGTATGTGGCTGGTGCCTCAGCACTTAAGCCACAGGCGAGCCAAGTATCTTTTCTTTTCTTTTTTTTTTTTTTTTTTTGCGGTTTTTGGCTGGGGCGGGATTTGAACCCACCACCTCCAGCGTATGGGACCGGCGCCCTACTCCTTTGAGCCACAGGCACCGCCCCTTCACCTGGCATATTAATGACAATCCCTTTGAAAATATTTTTAGTCGTCAATTCATGTTTTTAGAGGTAGTTTAATTTCTAGATACAGTTTTGTTATTAATTTCTAGTCTACCAATTAAAGTCTACTTTCAAATAGTGCTCTGCTGGTTGATGGGTAGTACAGGTATCTTTTAACAGAGTAGTCCCAATTTTCTCCTCCTGTCACTTATAATTTTGCTGTCATTTATTTCACTTATACTCTATAATCACCCAAAACATTCTTGTAATTGGTAGTTTAAATGGTAGCTCGAACATTTTTTTCTTGTGTCCATGAACTGGTTCAAATCAATCATATATGGAATAAAATGAAACTAAAATAGGTGGCTTTTTTTTTTTTTTTTTTTTTGAGACAGAGCCTCAAGCTGTCACCCTGGATAGAGTGCGGTGGCATTACAGCTCACAGAAACCTCCAAATCCTGGGCTTCAGCAAGTGTCCTGCCTCCGCCTCCCAAGTAGCTGGGACTACAGGCCCCCGCACAACGCCCAGCCATTTTTTTTGGTTGCAGCCATCATTGTTGTTTGGCAGGCCCGGGTTGGATTCGAACCCGCCAGCTCAGGTGTTTGTGGCTGGCGCCTTAGCCTTTTCAGCCACAGGCACCGCGCCAAGTGGCATTTGTTTTTATGCAAGTTATATGTAACAAATAAAAAATCAGAATAAAGGAACTAAGTTCTAATGAGCTTTCCAGGCTCATATCCTAACCTCAACATTCATTAGCTGGTTACCCTTGAACTAGTTACTTATCTTCTCTGTGCCTCTGTTTCATCATCTGCAAAATGGGAGTAATATTACTGGCTGCTTCATAAGGTGTTAAGAGGATTAAATGAGTTAATATGTAAAAAGAACTGAAAAGTATCTGGCAGAATAAGTACGGTATAACTGCTGCTATTGTTCTTATTATTGTTACTATTATTGATGAAGAAAAAGCTAAGGAGACCCAGGAACACTGCCTGCCAATACCCTGTGACCTCACAGTCTTAACAAAAGTGGAGCTAAAGACCCAGATCCCAGCTCTGTCTTTTGCAAGGTCTTTCCATTCTGGGATCCTCAGTTTTCTTTTCTAACTATGGGGCTGATACTTGATCTCCTTATCTTACCAGCATGTTATAAGAGTCAGAATATGACAGTGGGCTTTGCAAACAGCAGTGCAGTTACTTCTGTCATAGCTGCACCAGAATTGATAGCTGTGGGAGGAAGGAGGAGATGTCTTTAGGGTTGCTTCCAAGGGACAGAACCAGGACCACGGGATAGAAGTTACCATGAGGTAAACTGAAGCTTTACCCAAGAAAGAACTTCTTTTCTTTTTTTTTTTGAGACAGAGTCCTACTCTGTTGCCGTGGGTAGAGTGCCGTGGCATCATACTCACAGCAACCTCAAACTCTTGAGCTCAAGTGATCCTCTTGCCTCAGCCTCCCAAGTAGCTGGGGTCCACCACAATGCCCAACTATTTTTTTTTAGAGATGGGGGTCTCATAATTATGCAGGTTGGTCTCAAACTCCTGAGCTCAGGCAATCTACCGGCCTCAGCCTCCTGGGAAGAACTTTCTAATAGCTGCTGCCACAGAGGCAGCAAGGTTGTTAACCTCGGAAGGTCCCAATCTCTGTGGCAGGGTCAGGGGAGTCACTCTAAGAGTTGGAGTCTAGGCTTCTTTTTCTGCCAGGCATGCTGAGCCAAGCCTGGTGTCCAGACGATACAGGGGTGCAGGGTATGCCCACCAGGGCTAGAGAACAATGGTCAGGACCCCCTCACACACACAGGGGCTCTTTCTGGGCAATTGCCCCTCTCCCCCCCCATTCCTTCTCCCAGGCCTCCTCCTCTGCCATCTCAGGGAAGAAGATTCTATGACCTCTTTTGCTGTTCAAGAACCCCAAGTTCAGCAAGGCACAGTAGCTCGTGTTTATAATCCCAGCACTCTGGGAGGCAGAGGAGGGTGGATCACCTGAGTTCAGGAGTTTGAGACAAGCTTGAATAAAAGCGAGACCCCATCTCTACTAAAAATAGAAAAAGCTAGCCGGGCATTGTGGTGGGCACCTGTAGTCTTAGCTACTCGGGAGGCTGCTGAGGCAAGAGGATTGCTTAAGCCCAGGAGTTTGAGGTTGTTGTGAGCTATGACACCATGGCACTCTACCCAGGGTGACAGAGACTCTGTCTCAGAAAAAAAAAAAAAAGAACCCCAAATTCTTAGGTTCAGACTAAGGTCCTTCTAAGGACTGAATAAAAAAAAAATCTGTATGGTGCTGTATCCCATGGGTGTGGGTACCACTCCTTTGAGTGAAAAAGCCCTTTGTTGATCAAATAGAAAGGGACCCTTCCTTTGAATTCTTAGCACTTCCTTGTTTGGTCTGAAAGGTGTTCGGCCCTATCTCCTTTCCTGGAAGTTATGATGCAGTCCATCTTCCTCCTCACCACCTGCTGCTGCATCCCTCAGCGGGTGGGCACCCCCTGTCTGACTCTGCCTCATTCCTGGTCCTCTGTCTCATCAACCCATTTCCATGTCCTCCCTGCTTCCCTGGTAAGAGTCAGTCATCCTGCTGCCTCTGCCCAGCGGCCCTGATTCACAGGCAGGTCAGCACCCACCAGGCTACATTCATCTTTCCACCCACCTTGGCCTCTCTCCTGAACAGAAGCCGGCAGCACAGGACCCCTCCTTCTGCTCTGGACAAATAGTCCTCCTCTGACTGCTGCTCTTCCCACTGGGTTCCCAGCAGCTGCCCCCAAACATAGGCTGCCTTTGTCTGGTCTCTGATTAAAACATAATGGGAGGGGCTCAGCGCCTGTGGCTCAACGGGCTAAGGCGCCAGCCATGTACACCTGAGCTGGCGGGTTCAAATCCAGCCCAGGCCCGCCAACCAACAATGATGGCTGCAACCAAAAAATGGCCGGGCATTGTGGCGGGCGCCTATAGTCCCAGCTACTTGAGAGGCAGAGTCAGGAGACTCGCTCAACCCCAGGAATTGCAGGTTGCTGTGAGCTGTGATGCCACAGCACTCTAACCAGGGTGACAGCTTAAGGCTCTGTCTCAAAAAAAAAAAAAAAGAAAACCATAATGGAAGGGCAATGCCTGTGGCTCATCGAGTAGGGCACTGGCCCCATATACCAAAGGTGGTGGGTTCAAGCTCGGCCTCGGCCGAACTGCAAAACAGAAAAATAGCCGGGCATTGTGGCAGGCGCCTATAGTCCCAGCTACTTGGGAGGTTGAGGCAAGAGAATCACCTAAGCCCAGGAGTTGGAGGTTGCTGTGAGCTGTGTGACACCACGGCACTCTACTGATGGCGATAAAGTGAGACTCTGTCTCTACAAAAAAAAAAAAGATAAAGAAAAATATAATGGGAGAAGAGCTTTGAAATCAAACATACTTCGCTTGTGGCTCAACTGCTAATCTGAGATGCACTGGCTCTTAGTTTGAGAGACGTGATTTTTGAATCCCAGGTTCACCACATGCCACCTGTCTGAACTCAAGTCAGTTACTTAAGCCTCTGGGCCTCAGTTTCCCTATTCATAAAACAAGAGGAATCATGACACCTACTTCCAAGGTCTTTTATGAAGATTAAATAATTTTCTTTCTTTTGAGATAGACTCTCTCTGTTGCCCAGGCTAGAGTGCCATGGTGTCAGCCTAGCTCACAGCAACCTCAAACTCATGGGCTCAAGTGATCCTCCTGCCTCAGCCTCCATGAAGTAGGTGGGCCTATAGGCACCTGCTACAACAACTGGCTAATTTTTTTTCTACTTTTAATAGAGACTGGCTCTTGCTCTTTCCGAGGCTGGTCCCAAGCTTGCCTCAGCCTCCCAGAGTGCTAGAGTTACAGGTGTTAAGCTACTGTACACAGCCAGGATCAGAGAGTTTAATAACAGAATAATTTAAGTTTAGGCATGGGCAGTGCCTATGGCTTAAGGAGTAGGGCACTAGCCCCATATACCGGGGGTGGCGGGTTCAAGCCCAGTCCCAGCCAAAAACTACAAATAGATAAATAAATAAATTTAGGCTCATCTAGAAATATCTGGCATATAAATATATATAAATGCTCGCTATTATTATTAGTTTTTTTATTTAATAAGTAAATGTATTCCCTTGCTTAAATTACTTCACCTTGCTGAGCCCTAATTTTCCTCATCTGAAAAATGTAAATAATAATGCTCACCTCAGGCAGCACCCATAGCTCAGTGGGTAGGGCGCCAGCCACATACACCAAGGCTGGCGGGTTCAAACCTGGCCCGGGCCAGCTAAAATAATGACAACTGAGACCAAAAAAAAAAAAAAAAAGCCAGTCATTGTGGCGGGTGCTTGTAGTCCCCACTATTTGGGAGGGTGAGGCAAGAGAATCGCTTAAGCCCAAGAGTTTGAGGTTTCTGTGAGCTGCAATGCCACGGCACTCTACCCAGAGTGACAGCTTGAGACTCTGTCTCAAAAAAAAAAAAATAATAATAATAATAATAATGCCCACCTCCCTGGACTTGTCAGAATTAAATGAGAGTCTGTACAGCACTCAGCACAGGGTCAAGCATGTAAGTGTTCCATCTCCTTTGCCGGCACTAGGGAGCCTTCTCTGACTTCCGGTCTATCTAGCCACCATCTGCAGGCCCCTGGAGGCAAGGGCTATGGGTTCTATTCCCCAGGGCTTTTCTGGTACTGTCCAGGGACCTGCCCCCAGCAGACCCTTAGAAAATACACAACCTCAGCGAGTAGGGCGCCGGCCCCATATACCGAAGGTGGTGGGTTCAAACCCGGCCTCGGCCGAACTGCAAGACAGAAAGATAGCCAGGCGTTGTGGCAGGTGCCTGTAGTCCCAGCTACGCGAGAGGCTGAGGCAAGAGAGTCGCCTAAGCCCAGGAGTTGGAGGTTGCTGTGAGCTGTGACGCCACAGCACTCTACCGAGGGCCATAAAGTGAGACTCTGTCTCTATAAAAAAGAAAAAAGAAGAAGAAGAAGAAGAAAGAAAGAAAATACACAACCTCATCAGATTCACCCCTCCCCTCTCCATCCCTCACTATTTTTGGCCACAAACCTGTATGGAGGGCCTACTATCTGCCTGCTGTCCCTCCCTCTGCCTGCCCTCCTTGTCCCATCCCGTCCATCCTTGCCACTGTGGCCCTAGGGGATGAGAGGTTGAGAAGCCTGCAGGCACCAGAGGGGGGAAAAAGGCTGAAGGGAGAAAAAGAGAGCTCTGAAAGGACATGTGAACATCTGATTGGAAATTCCATTTATTCCGTGTTCCACATCTTGGGTATCAAGAAGAGGTCAAGTTTGGGAATCAGGCAAACAGAACGAATCACAGTTCAGTCACTATCCCTGTGACCTTCTGACTTTTCTCTCTTTGCCTTAAAGTTTCCTTAGATATAAAATGGGAATAATAATAGTACCTGCCTCACAAGATCTTGTGCGAAATTCATGAGATACCTGCAGACAGCTTAGCAGTGTCTGGTGCGTAAAGTAGCTTCCTTGGTAAACGGCCCCTACCCTAGACATTATATGAAGATTAATCAGAAAAATGGCCCAGCATGATTTTTTTCTCTCCTGGACAATATATCCCAGCCCTTGTTAGTCTAAGACGCACCTCTGTACATGACAGAATATATGAAGGGACCTCCACCCCCAACAGGTGGCCAATCCCAGGCACCCATAAGCGCACGCACACTCAATGAATGTACTACACTCATACTCAGCAATCATAAGGATCTTACCCTCCTTGAACACACAGTAACTCACACCATTTTTATCACACATAGTTCTTATCACAGTGAGCTGCATCACTTGTTTATATGCCTATCTCTGCCATCTTATTGTATCTTTCCATCCCTAACACCTGGCAAATTACTGGCTTTCAATAGAGGTTGTATGAATTACTAATGAATCCATTTTGCCAGGTGCCTAGCACCTTGTCTGGCTTGACACAGATGTCCCCAGGTGTGGCACAGTTGAGCGAATACAAATGAAAGGTATATATAAACACTCAGCCCTGCCCTCCTCTCTTCCCCATGGTTACTGCCATGATTTCCATGATTTTACTGCTTCTGATTTCCAGGCTTCAAATTGGCAAAGAGCACTGCTGAAACCCAAAACTTCAGGACACACCCAAGCACTTAAAGGTCAGTACCTGGGCCGGTGACCTGTGCAGCCCAGTAGGGTCACCTCCACATTTTAGTCTGGGTATTTGGGGGAACAGTTTGACCAGTGGCTGCTCTTCAGTTTGATTCATTCTTCTGGCTTTGGGGCCCCCAGCTTCAAGGCTTACTTTACAGCCCTAACCTCCATGCCAAACTCCCCTTGTAAACAAAGACTGGCACCACCTACCTCAAGGCCCACCTAGCCTCACTTTTCCACTAGCCTGAGGTTGAGGGGGCCTTATTCTTTGCTGTCGCCTTATTGCAGGGAAGGGATGGGGTTGAGCCCTACCCTGTCCTTTTGAAACTACTCGCTCCCACTTGCTGGAGGGAGAAGAGGAGGGGAAGGGAGGTCACTGCCGGCCCAACAACCACACTCCAGGTAAGCCCTGGCAGGAGGATGGCTCCCCTAGGCAGAAACATCAGCCCACCACGCGTGGGACTGACTCTCTTGCTCAAGGGGAGGTCTACCTGGTCACAGGATTATCAGCTCCCTCCAAGTCTGGGGCTCTGTCTGCCCAGTGAACCCCTCAGTACCCTCATGCTCCCCTTCCAGGAGCCAAGGAAGTGGCAGAGGGACAGACTGACCTGTAGGGGTTGAGGGTGCAGACAGTAACGGCGGGGAAGACGAGCTTGTCTGAATTGAGGTTGATGTTGAGACTGACGGGGTAGCTGAAGTACTCTCCGAAAAGCAGGCCGAACTGCCAGTACATCATGCCGAAGGTGCAGAGCCACAGCACCGCCCAGAAGGCCGTCTTCATGCGGTTGTGCTGGGAGCACACCAGGCGGATGGCACCGTGGATGGTGGTGTTGTTGCAGAAGAACTGGAAGAGCTCTCGGTAGGAGCGGTGGAACTCAATCAGGGCCTCCTCCTCCTCTGTGGGCTGCTGGGGGGCCGCGGGCTCAGGACCCGGCCCCTGCTCCTCAAGCTTGTCCCCTTTCATTCGTCCTTGGATGGGCTGGGAAGGGTTGGGGTCTTGCTCCTCAATCTTGTCCCCCTTCATGAGCCCTAGGATGGATTGGGGAAGGCAAAGATCAGGGTCAAGGCTGAGCTCTAGGCTCTGAACCTCCTCCCCATCACCATCTTGAAGCCCAGTGCAGTGGCCCTGGCTGTGCCCACATCTCGCTCTGCGCCCAACTCACCCTCCCCCACCTTCCCGGGAGCCAGCTGACCTGCTAAAGCCCTGGAGCCGGGCTTCCCTGGAGTGACCTCTCCTCTGCTTCCCTGATAAGTCTACCTTTTGGTTTCTGTCCTAGAACCTCCCTTTCTGTCCCCACAGCAGCCGGTCTCCTCCTTTGGTCTTCTCCCTCCAGGATCTGCCCACCTGGGCTCCTTCCTCAGACTCTCTCAGACTGCCTGCCTTCGGCTTATCCCTGGGTCTCTTTTTCGTCTCTCCTCTTCCTTGCCTGCCTCCTCCCGGTGTGTCAGACTCTCTGATCCTGCCTCTCTTCCTCTTCCTCCCCTGCCACTCCCCTCTCACCCTGGGCCCTCTCCTCCAGCTTTTGGCCTTGGCCCCTGTGACTGCAGGGCTCCAGGTCTGGGCTGCTTGCTGCTCCCCACTCCCCGGCTGTGGCTGGACTGGGACTGGTTCCTTTCCAGTTGAATCTGGCAGCCTTTCTTTCCCCCTCACCTGACAGGTGCAGCGGCCTGGCCCAGGAGCCAGCCGGCCAGACCGGGATGTAAGCACTGGAACCTCATTAGCATCTCAATTAAAAGTGAGCAGAGCAGGGGGAGGGGCAGAGGAGGAGTTTAAGCCTCAAGTTCCCCTGAGGGAGGAGGCTACTGAGGGCGGGAGAACCGGGAGTACTGGGACCTGAAGTATGGAGGGGGTGGTGCTAGGGAAGACTCTGGGCAGGGGATTGATAGGGAGCTGACCAGCCAGCAGACTGGGAGACAGAGCGGAGGGGAGGGTCAGAGATGGGAACTAGTAGAAGGATCCTGAACCCAACGCCAGAAGGGCAGAACAAGGAAAAAGGACAAGCCATGATGATAGGGTGTGGAAGCCAGGAGGACGAGGAAGGCAGAAAAAGGAAGACAGTGAAGGAGGACAGAGCCAAAGACAGGAGGAAGGGCCCTTGGGAGCAGAAGGGAGGCAGAGAGGAGGCAGCCTGCCCCAAAGTGAGTCCCCCCTCCTGGCAGGAGTGATCCATGCTAGGAGTGATCTAGGAGGCGGGTCCCCTCCTGTGAGAATCTTTCCCGGGGCACCCACGTACTAGCTTCACCCTCAGGTCCTGGAGAGAAAGGAGAAAGCCTCTTTGCAGGGCTCCTCCCTGCTCTGTGAGGTGGGAGTACTCAGGTGGGGAGCATATGCCTCTTTCTCCTGGTCCATCCTCTTTCCTCCTGGTTTCTCACCATCCCCCCTACAACCAAGCCAGGGAGGGGCAAGGTGAAGCTGAAGGCTGGGCGGGGTCCTAGGACATTCTGTTCTATTTTACACCAGTGGCTGCCAGGCCAGGAATGTGTAATGTCCCCTGTTGTGATCACGGGGTTGCAGGAATGTGGGCATCTAGAGGCAGTGTGAGGGCCCAGCCTCTGCAGGCACAGACCCAGAGCCCAGAGAGAGCAGGCACCAAGGGGCAGGGAGGGATGCGTTCAGTGCTAGGGGTGTGGGAGGAAGAGCATGGCCTCCAAGAGGGGAAAGTTCATCCAAGAGAAGCTATGTTTTTCTCCAAAATCTCTGCCCAAATGTAATCCAACAAAACGATCGCGTGAAATGCCAAGTAATGAACAAGTAGAGAGGGAAGAATCAGGCCCAAAATGAGGACTTAAGGAGACAGGGAAAACCACTTGCTGAGCCCAGACCCTGCACACCACAGAGAGGTCTGTCACCAGCTCTAGCTCATGGGCCAGAGTGCACGAGCTGACCAGAGTCCACATATGTGGGCTCTGGCTTGTCTTGGCTCCCCCCCCAGTACCAGGAATGCAGACCCAGGCCCAGCCCAACCGCTGATATAGACTGGTGGAAGGAGATGGCTTGTAAAGGGATTCTGGTGGCAGAGATGAGGGCCAGGTGCTGGGGAGCCTGAGGGAGGTTGGGGCTCATTAAAAGAAACTCAGGAAGACTCCCTGAGAAGGTGTCACCTCAGCTGGATCTTGGAGAACAAAGAATTTCCCAGACAAAGATGGAGGATGGTGCTCCTAAACCTGGGGAGGTCTCCAGGTCTCCAGGCTTAGGGTACAACCTGGTCTGTGGCTGCCTCTCTTGTGGCTGTTTCTTATGACTTAAACTGCCAACTTGTGTCAACCAGGATTCCAACCCAGGTCCCAGTGCTTACCTTGACACCTGCTTATACCTTCGCTAAGGAAAAGGAAAAGCTGGCTGTCTCTTCGTATTTTTGATGAGGAAATTAACTGATCATCCATAAGGATATGCCAGTTTTCCGAGATTACGAAAAGGCAGCAGAATTATAAACAGAATTCAGAATTCTCCTCCTCCTCCTCTGGAGTTGTCTACTTAGTACTTTGGCCATTTACTTCCTGAGACAGATGAGCCACAGACTCACGGGGAACTGGGGCTTCCCTGCACCTGGATTTGAAAGCCAGGAAGGGTTCACTCACTCCCACAAGGAGTCTGTGGATCTGTCAGCTCTTTAGGTGCTCAGTGCTCTACTGTCCCCACCTCCCCACAGGCCCAGATGCCCCTAGAAACTCCAGTCTCCCTAAGCCACAGTCCTTAAACTAGGGATGCTCCTCCCTCTAAACAACACACTCGGCACCCTGCCTGTTTGATCTCAGAGTATCTGAGAAGGCCTCTCTGACTTTTCTGTTTGCTAGCTGGTGCCTGAAATCCAACCACTGACCAGAACAGGCTGGAGCAAGTTTGTTGTCAGAAAATTGAAATCTGAGACCTGGACTTTTGTCAGAGCTCCATGCTAAATGTTATCTTTTAAAGTGTAGAAATAGTACACAAATACATTTTTGTTGTGATACAATTTTCCAGCAATACAGAAGTGCGTAGAACAATAAAAGCTCCCCCCTTTCATTCCTTTCCCTCCTTTCTGCCCAAGGGTAGCCACTGTTATTTGTATGTCTATCTAGATCTTTCTGTGTGCCTTTACAGACTTATTTGTATTTTTTTTTGAGACAGAGCCTTAAGCTGTCACCCTGGATAGAGTGCCGTGGCATCACAGCTCAAAACAACCTCCAATTCCTGGGCTCAAGCAAGTCTCTTGCCTCCTCCTCCCAAGCAGCTAGGACTACAGGCGCCCACCACAACGCCCAGCCATTTTTTTTTTTTTTGGTTGCAGCTGTCATTGTTGTTTGGCGGGCCTGGGCTGGATTCGAACCCACCAGCTCAGGTGTACGTGGCTGGCGCCTTAGCCTGTTGAACCACGGGCGCCGAGCCCTTATATGTATTTTTAAAAACTATTTTTTTCATAAGTGGGACCACATACTAGTTATTTTTCTATGGTTTCTAATCTTGCTTTTAAACTAAGTGACTTTAGAAAAGAGATTTTTTTTTTTTTTTTTTTTTTTTTTTGAGACAGAGCCTCAAGCTGTGGCCCCGGGTAGAGTGCTGTAGCATCACAGCTCACAGCAACCTCCAACTCCCGGGCTCAAGTGATTCTCCTGCCTCAGCCTCCCAAGTAGCTGGGACCAAGTAGCCCGCCACAACACCTGGCTATTTTTTGATTGCAGCCGTCATTGTTGTTTGGTAGGCCGGGCTGGATTTGAACCTGCCAGCTCAGGTGTACGTGGCTGGAGCCTTAGCAGCTTGAGCCAAGGCGCCAAGTCAGAAAAGACATTTTATCTCTCTTGGCTCCAGTTCACTCACTGTCCTCACCTGAGAAAATGAAAGGGCAGGAAGGGGTGGGTAAGGCAGCCCAGAGGGGCACAAAGACCTTTTCCAGCTCATGCATCTAGCCCCTTGCCTAACACATAAGGAAATTGAGGCCTGAGGAGGCAAATTGCCTGTAGTCCCCAGGAGTTAGAATGGGGCCAGATTGAGAACTGATCCCCATCTTTCCAAGTTCAGGGCTCCTTCCCAGACTTCCAGAGAAGGTCAATTTTGTTTGATGGGAGGTCAGCGGCCTTGTAGACATTGTCTCTGAAGGACTCCCCATTCCCAGAGCTGTCACCATTCCCCATCAGTGGCCCAGCCAGGGCTGCCATCCTCCTCCCAACACCAGCCATCTTCTAACCCTGCAGTGTGGCCATAAAACATGCAAATCTGGGCTTGGCACCTGTGGCTCAACGGGCTAAGGCACCAGCCACGTACATCTGAGCTGGTGGGTTCGAATCCAGCCCAGACCCACCAAACAACAATGACAGCTGCAACCAAAAAATGGCCGAGCATTGTGGCAGGCGCCTGTAGTCCCAGCTACTTGGGAGGTGGAGGCAGGAGACTCACTTGAGCCCAGGAATTGGAGGTTGCTGTGAGCTGTGATGCCACAACACTCTACCCAGGGGGACAGCTTGAGGCTCTGTCTCAAAAAAAAAAAAAAACATGCAAGTCTGCAGGGAGAGAAATGAAGCCAGAGGGATCTGCAGTGGGATGAAAGTTCTGAGTAGGAAGGGTCTTCCTGCCTCTTGCTCTCTAGGAGATGACAGCATTAATCATTTTTTCCCTCTCATGCCTCCCTAATCATGCCTGAAAGTCCTGCTCCCCTTTTGGGGAGGGACATACTAACCAAAACAGGAACTTTTCCCTCCTGGAGATCTAGTCATGATCAAAACTCATCCCTCTAATTCACCTTCCCTAACGCCAACTTGGGAAGTCCCCTTTCTTGTTATCTTGTCTTCTTCCACAGCTGTTAAAGTTATAGGAGTCGATTCCTGCATACATCATTCACGAGTAAAGTCCTGGAACCCTTCATCTTCTACGGAGGCAGACAATGAAGACAGCCAACCACAGACCACCTTACACTTGTGAGCCAAAAGAAAGTTTGAAGTTATCATTTAGGAAACAGCAAGAAAAATCCTAATATGGTTTTCTTTTAGCATCACTGAATAAGTGCTTCTGACCTGATGCTGTTCTACCTTTGCCTATTACTGATTATACTAAT
>CAUYRH010129148.1:0-14461 GCA_963574655.1 Perodicticus potto
CCACAATGCCTGGCCATTTATTTGGTTGCAGCCATCATTGTTGCTTTGGCGGGCCTGGTCTGGATTCGAACCCGCCAGCTCAGGTGTACGTGGCTGGCGCCTTAGCCCGTTGAGCCACAGGCACCGAGCCACCCCTGCAATTATTAATATCAGCCATATATTGACATTTATCACACACTGTACTAAGTACTACCTACATGTTTCCATTGAATTTTTCCCCTACAAACCTATAAGGTTGATTTAATATTTGTCTTTGTTATTTAACCTATGGACTAGGGACTAGGAAATCTGCCAAGCTGTCTCCCTCTTCTTTCCTTATTTGGTTTACAACATCTGCTTATTTTCTCCAGGCTTCATAATTCCATTCCTTTTTCTCCATTCCCCTGAACTGTAAACTTGTATCTGAGAACATCTCTGTCTGTCTGCCACCTACCTGCCTATCCTATCTAGCTCTCCGTTCATGTTCAAAGAGATTTGAGGCAGCCTATACCTCATACATATTTATAAACCCCACAGAACTTAACTGAGTGCCTTTTCCATACGAGATGCTTAAAGACTATATACTTGAATAATGGATGAAATTCAGTTTTGTAAATCTTACATTCTAACTACTCCTGTAGGTCCTAAACCTAACTGGGTATCTGAATTGAGCACGAGAATTTCTTATGGTATCAACATTTCTGAGGATGGGTTTTAGAAATCTCTATTTTTAACAAACTCCCCCAAGTGATTCTGAGGCAGCCAACTTGTTCCCAGCCTGCAGGCTGGCATTTGAAAACCAATGGACTACTTTATCCTTCTGCAACCCGGAATCCTATAATATCTCTTTGTCCCTCCGCAATCCATGCTGCCCTACCCATTTTCCCTTAGCAACCAAAAACCGGTAACCAAATTGGTCCATCCTTGATATTGTCATCATGAGACAAAGATATGCTCTCAGAGACTATAAGAGAGCTCTACTCTTAAAACGGTGAGCTTTACTCGACATCACACTTTCCTCTACCAATCAGTCCCTACCCACCAAAATGTGACCATTTCTACACCAGAAACCTGTTAACCTGGATACGTTTTACCATGTTGTGTATTTCACCCAGTGATAAACTTTCAAGTTCCCGCACTGAGTTTTGCCTTTAAGCTAACTTCAAATCTGCTTGGTACTTGGGAATCCCATATTCTCAGATGACCTGATTGTGCTGTTTTCTTATGCTGACCCCACTTGCAATATACTCTTCTGGGGAGCTTTTTGAAAAGAGGTTGGTAAAGTAGAACAAGCAGATTCAAGAAAACTGCCATCTGGCTTCCACGCTGCAGATGCCCACATGAGCCTTGAAAAATCTAGCTGGGGAGGAGGTGGAAGATCCTGTGGGCTGGCTGATAAAGGAAGACATGAGAAGGGGACTTTTTCCCTTAATGTTCCTACAATTGAACCCAGTCACCACGGTTTGAAACTAAGAGAGAGAGAGAGGACTCTTATCTCTGTTTGGTGGTGAGTCTGGAACATCTAAAGGAAGACAACAACCTTGTATTTATATTCTCTAGTCTAGAGATACACACTAATTGTCTGGACACTTTCATAGCTCTTTGGAGATGCCCAAGAATGAAGTTTTTGTCTAATCACTCCCATTTTTCTCTCTTGCTGTGCTCTCTGGCCAAACTCTTGGTGAGACAAAAGGACCAAGATTTTCCAGCCATTTGTATGAGTGTGTACCATTTTAATTACTTACATAGACCTGGAGATATATATATATATGTATATGTATAAAAAATAGAGGACTTGGGCAGCGCCTATGGCTCAAAGGAGTAAGGCGCTGGCCCTCTATACCAGAGGTGATGGGTTCAAACCCAGCCCCACCCCCCCCAAAAATAGGACCTTTTTTTTTTTATATTTGCTAAAGATTAAGTCAAAGTCAGGCTGTAAAAATTTAATTTGATTTTTAAAATTTAGAACTTTGGAGCTAAGACAAAGCTTAGAGATGATTTTATCCAACCAGCCATGTTATAGGTAATAAAGTTGAGACCCAGAGGGGTAAAGGGACCTGTGCAAGTGAATATAGTTAGTCAGGACCAGATCCATGGTGGTCCTAGTGTTGGGCCCCTAGATGACACTTTGTTCTGCTGCTGGGAGGGCAGTTGGGAGACAGCATTGGCTGCAGACAGCAGGTTTGCCCAGAACAGGCCCTTCCTGGGGCCTCTCACTTCCAATGACTCGGAACACGTTCATGAGCCTCTTTATCTCTCCATCTCCCTATGGAGTTGGCTGAGGCCATCAGATGGTCCATGGGCCTACTTCATGGCTTGGCTTCTCCTGTGCCTTGCTCTCCTTCCTCTCTGCACAAGTGTTGATACCAAGGGCACTATTGAATAAACTTTTTGCATACTCCTTTGTCTAAGAGAATGTTTCCCAGAGAACACAATCTGGAATAAGAACCAAAATAAAAATTGTATCTCTGGGTTTCAACTAAAATGTTCATGCTGGAAGTATGTGTGTGTTTGTGTGTGTCTGTGTGTCCATGGATGTATTCGTGAGCATGTGTATGGATGGATATGTGTCTATGTGCATTCCATGTCTCCCTGCCCCCTAAGAACATTCAGAACTTACCCATTTGGGAGATGGAAACATATCTCCTGATTGTTTTCATCATGCACTCCCAGGGTTGTACCTCTCTAGCAAAATGGTGGTCATATGTTCTAAATGAATAATGCATCTTGCTTTGGCATACTTGGTACAAGGTTAATACCGACCTCACAGCCTCGCAGCAAATGTATGACTTGCTGAGAACGCAAAGGTCCCAAGAGGAGAAGCTGAGGATCCCTGCAGTCTTCCACCACATCTGCTGACTGTGACCTCAGAAAACCAGTCTCTGGTCTCCCTTATTAAAGCCAGAGAAGTCAACCACCCATCAGAAGAAATGCTCTGTCTCTTTATATTTTCCCCACTTGTACCTCCTTTTATGGCTTGGAAATTGCATGGCCTCCATTGGCTAAGGCAGCAGTAGGACAGCAGTAACTCTTTTTTGCCATTTTGGCTGTCAGTCAGCCTCTCTCCTGGCTCCTTAGCTGCCCCCCTACCCCTGCCTCACCCTCAGCAAGTCTGACATGTGTCAAGGACCCGCCAGCCCCTACATCCCTCTGGCTAACCTTTGGCAATACTTCTTCCTTGTTCTTTATGATTAGCTGAATGATCTGCAATAACTTTATTAAGTTCTCTGACCCTCAGTGTCCTCATCTGGAAGTAGGAATAATGCTTCCTCCCTAAAGGAGTTTTTATGAGGACTAAACAAGACCCTACTGTGAAAGGTCCAGGCCCAAGGTTTTGGCTGTAGTGCACATTCAACTTGGGTAGCTCTTCTTCCCTGGCAGAGCGTCCCCTGATCCATCTGTGCTGTTTCACCTCCTCTCTCAAACACTCTCCTATCCTCCCCATACACTGCCTCTTAGCAAATGAGGAATAACATTCAAAATGTTTCCTCCAACTTTTTTTAAATTCAGAAGAAACAACCAGCTTCTATGATCAGCAGAGATATAAACACATATACAGTGCAATACTTCAATCAGACCCAAACCTACCCAGAATTAATCTCTTGTTCTTAAGGATACCTATATCAATAATTGCATACACATGAAACCATCATACATCTTAAATATTCTCATGAACTTGAGATTTGAAAGGGAATTCTAAATGTACACCACATTTTCAACTATTTTACAAATTACTTATTTTCATTTCTTTCTTCTCCTTCTATTTACCTCTCATAAAGATTATATCATAAGTGTATTGACACACTGACATTTTAAAGTCTTTTCATTTTAAGCCAGTCCTCCTTGAAGAAGATTTCTCACCACCATCCCCTATCTGCTCCCTCTTAAGAATGGAAACATCAGATGGATAAAGGAGCATATCATATAACTAAAAAGAGATTTGCATGTTTGATGAAAAAATAGCATGGTTGGGTTATAGAAAGGACAGACTCCCACTTTCTGCAAAATGCATGGCCATTTTATAACTCTAGAAGGTTCTAAATCTGTTTCTCGATTGAGAATAATCAGGATGGAAAAGAAGAAAGAGACAAATACTGAGAAATGAAAGTAGAGAGAGATTTGATTTTTAAATTTAATATATATTTTTGAGAAAAATTCATAAAACTGAAGGAAAAGGAAAAGAACACAGATTATAAAGGATTTTTCCTATGACCTTAGTAATGTTATCTGCCTTATAAAACACATTTAAACAATGGGACACTTTTTATTTTTAAATTATTACCATATTTTATATTGGTGAATTTATTTATCAATGTCATAGTTATTGCGGACCAAATCCCATCTTCCAGATTTGTAATAGGAACTTCATAGAATAAAGAAATATAATGATTTGGACAAAACTCACACTGTGAGGACATAGAACATCCACTTCCTACACTTAGAGCCTCGGTACTTTTTGCTAATAAGAATTAACATTTATGAAACATTAACTCTGTGCCAGATACTGTTCGAAGTACTTACAAATATTAACTCATTTGCTTTTCACAAAGCTCTCATGAGCTGGGTGATTCGCCTTATGGTTTTATTAATTACACTTTACAGCTGAAGAAGATGAGGGAGAATTTATTCTGGTGTGGGAGGCGGCAATCTCTGCTTCTGCTTTGACTTTGCCACAACTTAGAACAGGACTTTGAGCTTTACAGTTCTTGACTGTGGGTTTCCGCATCTGTGAATGGAGGTGCTCCAACAAATCATCTCCAAGGGCTCCTCCTGCTCTAAAATACTGTACTTTGATTTGGGGCCTTTACATCTTATTACTAGAAAACAGAACTTTGAAATTCCTAAAACATTTTTGGTTGCTGTTGGCTTTTTTAAAAATGGAAAACAAAGAAGACTATTATAATGAGAACCTTAGCATTTGTCTGAAGGGGCAGAATGGTGTTGCCTGCAGAGATTGCCTTGGGAATGATGAATTTATATCTCAAGCAACACAGGATCAGAGACTGTGGTTAAGGGAGGGTCACTGCACTTCAAAAGAGAAAAATATATATATACATATATAAAAGCTTGGAAGAGGGTAGGATGTGGAAAAGATTTCAAGGATAGGTAAGTGAGGAATAAGGGAAGGGAATTGAACAGAACATATTTTTCCTTTTAGAAGACCATCTGCTGAAATTCTGAGCATGAGAAGTGGGATTTGAAGGATCTGGAATAAATGAAATGAAAGAAATGCTGAGAAATCTTTAGACTGAGCAATTTCCAGACAAGGAAGGGAAGTCATGTGACTTGCCCTTCTGGTCGAGCCCCAGTGTGTGAGTTCTTAGACAGCACGCTGTCTTGAGGTCTCTCTGGCTGAAAGGGTGTGATTCAAGAACCCCAGTAACAGAGCCCCCCACAGCAGGGGGTAGGGCGGATGTCAGGAAGTGCAGGCATTCGGGTATTTATTATGGGAACCTAAATAGAAGCAAAGATTGTGGCTTATATTAAACAGAACTAAGAAGCAGTATTTTATTTATTTATTTTTTTAGAAGCAGCATTTTAAATGAGTGACTATAAAACATTCAAACTCTGGAGATCGTATGCCGTTCACTTCTCCTAGTTCCTCTCATAGATGAAAACACTAAGGCCCGGAGAAGTGGAGGGGCTTTATGAAGATCACTCTTCTTGTAATCAATGTATTGAGAGTGAAAAGCAGTATGAATTTTAGAAACAACATTGTTGCTGAAAAAAATACTCTTTTCCATGAATTTTATCTTCACGCTATGGGCATAGCGTGAAGATAAAAATTTTTTTCCAAAGAAATTACTAACTGGTAATCCTTGGTTCCTTCAGCAATCTGTTTTGAAGGTTATAGTATTAATTTATCATGTCTTCTAAAACTGCTGTTATGCTTGTTTTATGTAAGAAATTATGAATCGGCTGAGCAAGCTCATCTCCATTGTTTTTATAATGTCTAATTTAGGGTGACTCTACTAACAAAAGTTGTTCTAAAATGTGAGAATTAAAACAATGGAAAAATATCTATGTTAAAAACTTACAAAACACAAACAACCCTCTTTTAGAGATGGAAAGGCCTAAAATATCTCAGATTGTATGTGAAGCCCGCACATTGTACTCCATGATTAAACTAATGTACACAGCTATGTTTCAATAAAAATAAATAAATAAATAAATAAGTAAATAAATAAAATGGAAAAAAATAAAAAGTAAATAAAAAGGAAAAGAAAATATATCCATGGGTATTTTTAGCAGTTGTAATTTTAAAATTTTATGGGTTAAAAGTAAAAATATTTGTCAGAATGGAACTTAAGATTAATCGCTGAAAAATCAGGAGGAGATGGTGTATGTGTTCAGTGGCTTAAGAAGGTTTTAATCTAGCAGCCAGATCTATGACCTGCTATAGTTCTTCACATCTCAGGTTCTCAAAAATGGCAAAATCTGCAAAGCAGAAACGAAAATGCTTTGAAAGCATTTTTGTAATGATCAGAAGCCGAGATTTCAAGGGAAATCCAGGCCTCGGAGCCTCTCTCGCAGCCAGTGGAGACTATTACACAGGTCCTGGGGATGGAGCTAGGGCGCATTTTGTCTTCTCTTCTGTCTTATATCAGGTTGTCAGTGACATTTGCCCCTGACTTTCTAAGGGGAGCCGTTTTCCATGCTGCTTTTTGGCTCCTGATTCATTATGAGATCTCTTGAAATTACGAAATTCCATGAAGTTTGAGGAGCCAGGAATGAAGGACTTGGGAGCACCCGGGGTGTTTGCCCTTTTGCTTTAGCTGCTGTGACACAATGCCCAAGACTGGGTAGTTTATAAACCTATCTCTCACAGTTCCGAAGGCTGGATGCCCAAGAGCAAGGTGCTGGCAGGTTCGGTGTCTGGTGGGAGCTTGGTCTCGGCTTCCAAGATGGTGCCTTCAATGGGTGTCCTCCAGCGGGAATGCGGGTGTGTCTGCACGTGGCGGGAGGGAAGGAGAGGCAAGGAGGGCCGAAGGCTGTGTGATAAAGCCCCAATCCCACGCACAAGGGAAGAGCGCTCAGGATGTGAAAGCCCCTCCTCTGGATACTGCTGCTTTGCGGATCAAGCGTCAGTGTGGATTTTGGAGGAGGTGACAGCAGTGCTCTTTCCCTCTAACAGGCGTAGACCTCTCAGATGCAGGGCCTCGTGGGCAGCGCCTGCCCTGGGGAGAGACGCCGAGGGGAGGCAGTGGCTGACACACCTCTTTTCCTTGAGCCTACCCTCCTCTGCTCTGGCGTTTCTCCCAGTCAGCCCCGAAGCACTCAAGAGCTGACAGCCACCAGTTGAGCAACCTGCCTTCGGAAAGGAGGTCTCTCTCGGTGGCTCTGAGGACCCCGTTGAATGAGGATCATGGGCAAATACTGATTTGAGTAGTTCAGAAAGTCAGATACTTCTCAGGACATAGCCTATCCTAGAGTTGCCTTAAGTGCCACATGACACCATCTGTGGCCACCACGTGGCTCTCTGGCCCCTACAGCTGCTCCTGCAGTCAAACTCTTTACTCCTTGAGAAGAGGGTCCGACTCGCTGAAGAGCCGTGCAGAGTTCCTCCTTCGCAGAGCTTTCTGTGAACTTCAGCGTTACTCGGGAACTGGCCCAGAGGTTCAGAGTAAGGTTTTTAGTAAAGATTTCTCCCTCAAACTCCTTTCTTTGACTTCCCCGTCACTTTGCTCAGCCACCATTATTTCTCCTCTGGATTACTGTGACTGCCCTTCATTGGCCCTGTTGCCTCAAATCCTTCCTTTTCCCACCCTCCTGGAGAGCCTTCCTGAATCCAATCTGACAGAGCTGTCAAGAATCCGGCCTCTCTTCCCACTCCCTGCTCTTTCCACTCTCACCCTCACCCCACAGCTTTTCCCCATTTGATTCACTGGACCCCAGTGGGGACGTGTTTTCAAATGTCCAGCCCAATGTCACCTCCTGTGGGATGACTTCGCTGACCCCTCAGCCTGGGATGCTTTGCAGCAGACACGTCTGGGCACACATCCGTCATCCTCACCAGAGTGTGAGCTCCCAGAGACCAGAGGCTGTGTCTCATTCTCAAGTTCCCTCTGGTCCTGCATTCTTGACACTAGCAAGAGCTCAACCCATATTGGGGAATGAATGACAGACGCCATTGATCCCGACAGCCAGAGAGGAGGAGCTGCCACTAGTAGCCCGATCTTATTGCTGCTTCCATTTTCCTTTCCTTTCCTTTCCTCACCGAGGCTGAGAATGCCAAAGCTCCCCAGTCCTCCTCCACAGTGGGAGGAGGGTGAGGAGAGGGGGGCCTTTGTTCCTCTTCCAGATGGCTGGAGCTGGGATGGAGCCCAGCAGCTGTGTTTGGGTGGAAGACGAGAGGGCAGATGGCCTGGTGTCTATCTGCTGACAGTGGAGAGGCCGCAGTCCTGGTGCAAGGCATTCTCCGAGGTGAACTCCACAGGGCAGTGGTGGACAGGAGCAAACGCCAGGGCAGCCCACTGTGCTAGCATTCACTGCTCAGACACTGGCCAGTGTGATTTGGAGGCAGCAAAAAGAGAACCCTTTATGCATAAGACCCTCCTGTTTCTGGTGGTGGCTTTTAATGTTCCAATCTAAACAAAGCCTTTTCTATATGAAAACTCTCTTAATTACTATCATTTAAAAATTGGTTTAACACAAGCGAGCCTCATTACATTTCAATTTCTTTTTCTGCAAATTTTGGCAGCTGTTGACTTATTCACCCAACCAGTGCTAGTGGTAGAGGGTATTGAGCAGAGGAGGGGGCTTCTTCATTGCACAAAATATTTAGAACTGGAACATGATGCAAAGCCCTAGTCATTTGTACTAGGACAGCAGTCACATGCTGACTGATGTCCTCATATTATCAGGAAATTTTCATTTAAAAAAAAATGGCAGGATCCTTGGAGAACCAGGGTGAGAACTAAGGGCAGCACTGTCACTACCTTATTAATTGTCCCTCTTTATTTTATCGAAATCCAGCCCATCCAAACAGCAAGGCACACTGTCACCCTTGTATTCTGCAGATACATATAGATATGTGGCTTCCTTAAGGTGAAATTTGTAACGGACATTCTTATGAGGAAGCTCCCTTCAAATCCATGATTCCTTAATCATCCATTCTCATCATCTTTCTTCTAATTAAACACTTAAGCCATGACTTCAAATCACCTTTTCATTTCTGTCCATAGTAGAATCAAGCATTTGACAGATGGAATGTCAAGATGCTGTCACATTGCATAGGTATAAAGCATCCATTCCCCCTCCCAAATGTTTTTTCAGTATAACAAAGAGAAAATTTTATTTAAGAACAAATAGAAAGATTAGAGCCCTTTCAAAGGAAGTTGGAAGTGGGTCCCTCTCATGAATGAGAGGAGGTAAAAGAGATGGAGATACAAAGGCTGGCAGAGGTATAAATACTCTCTTTCTCTCCTTTTGAAATTGGTTGCAACTCTTCCATTGGCCTCTGTGCGCCTCCCTGAAAATAATTTTTAACAGCAATAAGAAATCAAAATCTGCCGGGTACAGTGGCTCACCCCTGTAATCCCAGCACCCTGGGAGGCTGAGACAGGAAGATTGCTTGAGCCCAGGGGTTTGAGATCAGCCTGAGCAAGAATAAGACCCCCATCTCTACTAAAAACCAAAAAACTAGCCAGGAGTCGTGGTGGGCACCTCTAGTCCCATCTACTCAGGAGGCTGAGCAAGAGGATTGCCTGAGTTAAGGGTTGAGGTTGCTGTGAGCTACAATTACATGATGGCGCTCTACCCAGAGCGACGGATTGAGACTCTGTCTCAAAAAAAAAAAAAGAAAAGAAAAAGAAGGCAAAATTTTCTCAGAATCCACTAGAAGCACCCCGTGAGGAAAGTAGAATATCTTCTTTCCTTATCCCACCATCAAAATTTACATGCTATTTACCAGGGGAAGGGAAACCTTCTGAAGCCTGAGCATGTGAGTATCCAGGTCTCCTTAAGACATCTGTAGCAAAACAGAGTTGTGGCCAGAGGGCTCCTTACTTTTGTCCTTGGGCCAGACACCTTAGGCTCCTCACCAAGGTTTCTGAGAAATCCGTGATTCTTCGAGAAAACTTTAAAACTCAATTGGTAAAGGGGCATGGTAAAGGTGGTCAGGAGGCATTAGCCTGAGCTGTCCACATGGCAGTCAGCAGCCACATGGCTACTAAAATAAAAATTTTAATTGAGTAAAATTAAGTTAAATCTTTAGTACCTCGGTCAGGCCAGCCACATTTATAGGGCTCCAAAGGCACGTGCCACTGCCGGCCACGGAACTGGACAGCCCAGGCAGAGCTCATTTCCATCATCACAGAAAGTTCTATCCCACAGGGCAGCTTAAGGCTAACTAGATAATTCACTCCAGCATCAATTCAGGCTTGCTTGATTTTATGACTAAATTGACCCGTTGTTGGAATTTATTAATCAGTTCAGTTGCACTAACTGTGCACTCAGGCAGCTGGTGAGGAGGCAACAGAAGCTATTTGTTCCATAAAATGGTAATGGGAATAGTAAAAGTATGAACAATAGTATTAGCTGACATTTATTGAACACTTATGCTCCAGGCACCGTGCTAAGCACTTAACCTGTGTTATCTCATGAACTTTAACAATTCTATTACCATCCCAATTTAAGAGGAGAGAAAATTTATAGTAGCAGAGGTGGAAAGGGTCATTAGCGTTCATCTGTTCCAACTCTCCCTATTGAGAAAGCTCAGACTCGGGGGTCAGACTGCCTGGATTCTACTGGAGTGGCCTTGGCAAGTAATGTAACATCTTTGTGCCTCAGTTTCCTCATCTGTAAAATGGAGAAATCATAGGCTAGAGCTTATAGATTTTTGTAAAGTTTCAACGTGAACAGTTTATGAACCCAGTAAGTGTTAGCTGCTTTGAGTATTTAGTGCAGGTAAGGAACACCCAGGAACATCACACAGTTAAGACAAGGCCGCCTCTCTTTCCTTTATATCAAATGAACCCCTCTTGCATAAAAATCACGTTGTGCCCTCCCCCCTCCCTCCCACAGCTTTTAGTGGCTTGGCCTCTTTTATCTTAACCACTTGGCAGTCAGCTGCTGGTATCATGAGTGACATCAGCACTTTTGCCTTGGCAAAGTCTGCACTGACTGTCCCATGGAAGCAGCCGGTTTCCAGGGCTTTCTGGCTTGGTGACGTGGAGAATAACCTGGGGGATCTCCAGGTCCCTGTCATGCTCAATGTTCTCAGATGATTTGAGCGAAGAGTGCCAAGGAAGTTTCTCCTGTTAAGCAAAAGAGAATACATCTTTAGACCCAGTTGTCTATCTCTTAAGTTTTTTTGTTTTTATTTTTTCTTTCTTCTTCTTCTTCTTCTTTTTTTTTTTTTTTGCAATTTTTGACTGGGTTTGAACCCGCCACCTCCAGCATATGGGGCCAGCGCCCTACTCTTTTGAGCTATAGGCGCCATCTGTTTTTGTTTTTTCTTTTGCAGAAGAGTAATAGTTGAAAAAATGAGAGAGATACAGACAGACAAAAACATTAGTTCACTAGACTAGCCCCATCCAGGAGGCAACCCACGTGGTACCTTTTATCTTCGTAAGACCTGGAGGCCTCAGTGACTGGGTAGGTTAGATGGTCCTGGTGCCAAGCCCCGTCTGAAATACTTTTTTCGGTTTATTCCTGTACTGATCCAAGGTGTTTACATTACAGTCCTTAGTTTTCTTAAGAGGGTTCATAGGTTTGGATGAGTCTGCTCTTACCCAGAAATTTGAGCACTGAAGAGGAAAATTCTCTTTAACTTCAGCCCCAAGAATGGCTGGCAGCTCCTGAGCTGCTGACTGGTTTCTGTCTTATGGACACGGAATATGTATTTCATAGTGTTTTCCTGCTCTCGTTGGCTGCAGGGAAGCTCAGAGCCAAATTTGCAACCTGTCTCTGGCAATATGGTATCAAGTTGATATACAAACGCTACCCCTGGTAGCTTTGTCACATTTTTTCCTACACTTATTTCCATTTTTCACTTCTTTTCAGCACTATGGAGGATGTAGGTTATAAATAATAAAGACAATCTCTGGTGTCATTCCAAGACCTGGGAAAATCCCTGGGCATCCCAGTACATTCAGTTTTCCCCGTAAGGCTTAGGTCTTCTCTTTTTAAAACATTTTCAGACAGAGTCTTACTCTGTTGCCTTGTGTAGAGTACCATGGTGTCACAGCTCACAGCAACCTCAAACTCTTGGGCTCAAGTGATCCTCCTGCCTCAGCCTCCCAAGTAGCTGGGACTACAGGCGCCTCCCGCCCTGAACCTGGCTTTTTCTATTTTTTGGTGAGATGCCATCTCACTCTTGCTCAGGCTGATCTCAAACTCCTAAGCAATCCACCCACCTCGGCCTTCCAGAGTGCTGGGATTACAGGTATGAGCCACTGTGCCCAGATCTTTTCATTTCTTAACTGGATAAAAAATACAACTCGCCGACACCACTGATGCTGTTGTTCTGTGAGGTAATGGGATGTTTCATGGAGCGTGCTATGTTATAGGAAAGGGTAAGACACAGAGAAGCCGCTGGTTATGAAAAAAGGAGGCATCCAATTTTTTTAAAAGCAAAGCATTAGAATCAAGGGAGCTAGTTTGAAGACACTGGAGATAAATTTCCCTGCATGACTGTTTTCTGTGAGCCAGTCTGCCGTACGCAGCAGCCCCAGCTGGCGCAGGTGTTCAGCCGGGCCTTTAGCAGTTGGGTTTTAAAGTTTTCTCTAAGTGTTGTGCAGTAGTGATTCTCAAACTATTGTGTGCATACTAATTGCTGAATTTTGATTCAGTAGGTGTGGTGGTGGTAGGGTGCTGAGATTTTGTATTTTTAACGAGCTTCCCTGGGACGCAGATGCTGCTGGTCTAAGGGCCACACCTTGAGCATCAAGGATCTACAGGGCTAACAGGGCAGCATTGCCCGGTGGGCATCTGGGTCTGTGCCGTCTCCTCCAGTCTTGCTAATGCAGCTCTCTCAACTCAGTTTTGTTTTCATTGTTGTTTTTTCCTCAAATATAAAATGGTGCAACCACTTTGGAAAATAGTTGGGCAGTTTCTTAAAATGGTAAACATCGAGTTGCCACACGACCCAGCAATTCTACTTCTAGGTATAGACACAAGAGAACTGAAAACAAATGTCCTCAAATAAACCTATGCATAGATGCCTTTAGCTATATTCATAATTCATAATGGCCAAAAAATGGGAACAAGCCAAATGTCCATCAACTGATGCATGGATAAAAAACGCAGACTGTCCATACAAGGAAATCTTATTCAGCACTGAAAAAGAATGAACATATTACCATACATGCCACAACATGGATGTGTCTTGAAAACATTATGCTAAAGGCAAGAAGCCAGTCTCACAAGGCTGTGTGCTGTATGATTCCATTTATATGAAATACCCACAAAGGCAAATCCACAGACACAGAAAGTAGATTAGTGGTTGCCAGGAGCTGGGGGAAGCGGAATGGAGGTGACTGGTAATGGGTACAGGATTTCTTTTTGGGGTGATGAGGATGTTCTAAAATTAGATTGTAGTGATGGTTGCACAACTGTGTGAATAGACCAAAAGCCACCTAATTGTCCACTTTAAATGGACATGAATGGTATGCTATGTGAATGATATCAGAAAGCTGGTAAAAGTCTTACAGGGGTAGTGGGCGGACCGCATGTCTTGAGAAAGCCCTCCCTTAACCTCCCTGCATTCAGATTCTTAACCCCATTTGGGGGTTCATGCTGCTCCTGCTCCCTGTTGGGGGAAACCCTATGCTTCATTATGAGCTCTCTGAGGTCTTAGTGATATGCCTATATTTAAAACAGTCTTATCCCAGATTTTTTGAGTGTGCTGAAGTCTTGTTTTCTTTTTATTCAGGTTGTGAAACCACAGAAAAATTCCAAAACCACATCTAATTAAATGAACGTCATCTGATGTTGTGATAGAGCGTACTGTGAGTAGTGTCAGTAGTGTTATGACAACAAGCCTCCTAGATTTGAGCTGAAGAAGTTATGGGAGCTCAGGTCAATCGGATTTTCTTGTTTCATTTATAATGATTCAATTCTCACTTGAGTCCGTGGACGTACGAAAAGCCAAACCAGCAATGAGATTACTCAAACTTTTCTTTAATTTTTTTCATTCAATAAATATGGGGACTTACCCCTCTGTATCTGTTCTCCAGGAGCTTATACTATTATTTCCTGCTAAATAAGATTTAGAAATTGGTATCAGGTCTAATGGATACAAATACCATTAACTTGAAGATGAATTTTCTGTTGCAAATATAAATTTCTTTTTCTTTTTTTTTTTTTTGAGACAGAGCCTAGAGCTGTCACCCTGGAGAGAGTGCCGTGGCATCACAGCTCATAGCAACCTCCAATTCCTGGGCTCAAGCAAGTCTCTTGCCTCCGCCTCCCAAGTAGCCGGGACTATAGGCGCCCGCCACAACGCCAGGCCATTTTTTGGTTGCAGCCATCATTGTTG
>CAUYRH010129151.1:0-28667 GCA_963574655.1 Perodicticus potto
TAAAGGCCTAAAAGAGGAGACGGGAAAGACCGGGAGAGGAATGGAGAGAGCTTCTCTCTCCCCACTTGAATTCTCTCCCTCTACCAGGAGCTTTAGTGTTTTCTGTATTCTTTTCTGTAAATCAATTCTGTCTTACCACTGAGGGGTGGAGGGGGGAAATAATGCAATGAAGAATAATAAAATACATGTATGTAACAATAAAAAAAAAAAGAGAAAAAACCCGGAATCTTCTATTTACATGCAAAGCTTCCCAAGGACACAAACACCTCTCTCATAAATCTCCCAGCCTTAACCAAAGGGGCATAATTATACTTCTCTTTTACATTTACTTACTCATTTATAGGTGCAGTGAATGAGCTTGCTACTATGTAAAGATGCTGTTTAAATCAGGTATGAACATGTACCCAATTCTTCCCTCAACCTAGAACTTCAAACTCTCAAAGGCTTGAAACCCATTAAATTACAATTTCATTTGAAAACAGCAAAAAGGCAAAATCTCGAGCCACTTTTGGATGAATATTTAATATTTCTTGTTAGAAAATATTTCTCTTCATCAGAAAAAAAGAGTAAGGGACACTTCAAAATAAATCAACACTAAAACACACACTTGTACACTCATGTTCATACCACCGTTATTCACAATAGCCAAAAGGTGGGGACAACACAAATGTCCACAACAGATGAAAGGATAAACGAGGTGTGTATATATGAGGAAATATTACTCAGTCTTAAAAAGGAATACAATTCTGACATGTTACAACACGGACAAACCTCAAAAACATGATGCAAAGTGAAATAAGCCAGACACAAAGGACAATACGATATGATTTCACATATATGTGGTACCTAGAATAGACAAAGTCACAGAGATAGAAAGTCGAACAGAGGTTACAGTGGACTGGGGCTGAGGAGATGGGGGAAGAGAATTACTGTTCAGTGGGCTCAGATTCTCTCTTTGGAATCATGAGGTTTTAGAGATGGATGGTGGTGATGGTTGTATCACATTATCAATGTACTTAATGCCACTAAATTGTACACTTAAAAACTTGAAAATGATTAGAAATATAAACTATGACATGGATAAAGTCAGTCATAGTTATTTCACCAGCCATATATCTAATTCTGGGAACTCATGTCATTATGCTTATTAAACTACTGGCCTGAAATAGCTTAATTATTATGTTAGTAATTTAAATGTGTACTCAGGATTTCCTTTCAAGGAGATAAATAAATAATTCTAAGAAAAATCTAAGCTGAATGAGGTGGTGGGTACCTGTAGTCCCAGCTACCCAGGAGGCCAAGGCAGGAGTATTGCTTGAGCCTGGGAGTTTGAGATTCATCTCAAAACAACAACAACAAAAATCAGTCAGTTAGTCCAATCGTATTTGCAGAGCTTTCATGTTCAGCTAAAATATATCAGTTTTTTAAAAAGAATTATTTAGGGTGGTGCCTGTTGCTCAGTGAGTAGGGCGCCGGCCCCATATACTGGAAGTGGCGGGTTCAAACCCAGCCCTGGCCAAAAATTGCAAAAAAAAAAAAAAAAATTATTATTTATAATTAACACATACTTGTACTTATTCATGAGGTACAAGGGGATGTCTTGATATACGTATGCTTTGTGTAATGATCAAATCAGGGTAAAATATTTATCATTGCTTTGTGGTAGACATATACAAACCCCCCTCTTCTAGGTATTTTGAACAATACCTTGTTGTTGACTAGGGTAGCAGGTAGGTATTAAGGGTAATTTTCAAGGACTAGTATGTCACACCCTAATGTGCCACACAGGACACCAGAACTTGTTCTTCCATTCCAGTCTGCAATTGTAACTTTGTATCGGGTATTCCTTCTCCCCAGGTCTCCTTCTGCTATCAGGTTTGAATAAAAATTTAATATATGGGTATTACTGGTAAATAAGAATCCTCAAAGTGCAAGGTCCATGTTACAAAATCTAAAAATTTAATACTATGATTCAATCTAAAGCCATACAAGGGGATCAGTGTGTGTCTGTGTGTGTATTCCTTATCACTACCCATTCCTCTTACCATCCAATGATATTTTTATCTTACTGGCTTGTTATTTCAAAAGTTAAGTATCACATATAAAATTACTCAAATCCCTGGGTCAGCTGTACTCACTATGTAAGGGCCAGGACACTAAAACGCTGCTGAAGTAGACAGAACCAGGGTCATGATCCGCAGTAAAGAGTCTCTCCTCTGAAGTCAATTTCTTTTGAAGAAAGCAGCAGCCAGGTGGTATTTGAACTGTTTTCTCTATGTGGAACTTGTTGCCTGAGCAGTAAGTCATGTCAGTTTTGGCTCAGTCCCCTTGAGGCCTGAACCAATGAAGCCTGAAGTCACCATTCAACAACTGCACAGCCATGGGACGCCTGGAATTTGTCGAGTGCGCTGAGCATTAAAACAGAACAGCTGTTGTGGAATGCTGTTACGAGACACCCAGGAGGGGTGAGAGCAGACACCCTTGTCTGTTCTAAATAGGGAGGACAATCACTGGTTCATTACTTTTTTGCAAGCCAACAAGTTACAAAGATGGAAGTATCTAAGATTCTCAGTTCTTCTGTCAGATGGATAAGATGACTCAGTGGGTGAAACCGAAAGTGTTGGCAATGGAGTTGGGCACATTGTGAGTATGAATGATGTTTGACTTACAGAAGCAACTAAAATTGTTGCATTAAAAACCTGCCATAAAATGAAGTAGGAGCAAAGTGTAACAGAAAACCATCAGGCACTAAAAGGCTATCTTTAAATGAGATTTCTAAGGGTATTGATATCAAGTGGTGATATGTATATTAATGCTTTCAACTTTGATGGTCTGGTAGGGAAGATGCCAGACCAGAGAACACAGCTCATTTGTTATCACTGAACGCTTATCTGGAAGAAGAAATCTGTTAAAGATGCAGAAGTAAGTCAAAATCTTAAAATCCAAAAGCAATACAATAGGGCTTTAGCTCCTGAATAGAACCTTCAAGGTCCTACTTCCCTATGGAGCTGGCTCTATCATTCCATAATCTGTTGTGTTGTCTTATGAGTTGTCTTAGGAGTAGTGTCATTTTACAGCTAGAAACTCAGGGGTGTACCTTGGTGTGGAAATTAAGTCAAGGCAAGAAAGCAGGTGTGAGGTAGGCAGAAGGAAAGCAGAGAAAGCCTGTGATGGCCGAAAGGAAATGGAGACCATGAAATCCCCAACAAGCCTGCTAACTGCATAGGGTTTTTGACTGGGTTGGCTTCAGAAAATGTCACTGCTATTTTATAGCTGGAAGGACCCTAAAAGATCAATATGTCCCCATCACAGATATTCATGAAATGGCTGTTGAGTGGCTGAATCAATAAACACCCTTCCTGTGTAAACGAGAAAAGCAAGAGATGCAGAGGTCTTAGACCACTGCTATCCAGAAGCTTACCAAAAAGGACAAGAGCCCTAAAGACTGTTAGTAAATAGTTATCAAACAGGGTATTTGATTTTAATTTAACTCTTTTCCAAAGCTGTCATTTGTTGGAATATAACAATAGGCCAGTTCCTCTAATGTTTTCTACCAAGTTTTGATTCTTCCTCCAGAAAATACACTTATGTAGGAACTATGCTCCAAGCATGGAGGTCATCACCACGGAGAAACAGATGAAGACCTAGAGCCAGGGACTCTGTCATGGTGCTTCTGGCTGATATGGTAACAGGCTAAGATTTTGAGTGACATTAAAAAGTAGGATTTTCCTCAAGAAGTCACTCATTCATTCTGTCATCTCCGTAATTAAGTATAAGTAGCAGCAGAAGAACAAGGGCCTGTGTGGGATGTACTCACAGGAGAACAAGAACAGGAACAAAGAGGAGACATGGCAAGAGAAGACAGAGACAAGGGAGCAACTATCAGGAGGCAGAGAGCAGAAGAGACTCCACTACTGAGCCTGGCTTGGGGTATGGAGTAGTGATGGCCAGCATGCAGTGGCCTTGGGTGATGGGCAGACTTACGTAATTCTGTAAGAGAAGTAAGGGAATAACTACAGATTCAAGGCTTTTAGAAAAGTCAACTGTGCAGCTATAACACAAGAAGAGAGATCCAAGACTGCAAGACAAGAAGTAATTAAAGGATGTGAAGCTTCACACTAGGATGGATAAGGAAAAGTCACCAGGGAGCAAAGGCTGACTGGCTGCGAAGGGCAGACATGGGAGAAGGACAGAGAGATCATGATCTGAGACCCAGGACACTAGAGTCAGAAATGAATGACATGAAGGGAGATTTGCTAGGACCCATTGTAGAAGGGATAAGGAAAAGAAGTGTTTTATAGACAAGTAAAGTTTAAAGTAAGGACAGACAATGTTAGGCAAGAAGTAAGTAAATACAGACTGGTACTAGAAGAAAAAATGAGAGAGTTGGCATAAGTGGAACCTTTTGAGAGAAAGATTTTCTTGAAGAGAAAGAATAAAAGGGAAATGACCAAGACTTGGGAAGGAGATATAGAGTGTGTTGAAGACTTCTGTGACTATAGGCTTTCTGGTAAGTTTTCTCAATTATTATACGATGGCTCTTCAAGGCAAAAGAGCTCAAGAAATATCACTCTAAAATATGGCTTGGTGGTATTCTGAATTAAAGGCTCTTATTGGTTAGCAGGACCTTGAAAGAGGCTTTCTCTCTATCTGCTTAACCAGACGGACCTACCAAAAGAACAATGGACTTCTCTTCCCTTCCCTGTTATCTCAATATATTGCAGGAAAGAAGATCAAGAATGCAACCAGACTGGCCCAGATCATTTGAACATAATACCTATCCCTCAGGTTAATTTATAAGTCAATCTATTTCTTCCCATCCATCCATTCCCCCAAATACCTTTTATTCTCCCTAGCAACCATTTACTGCCCCTAAGCAGAATTACCCATATGCCTCAGCTCCTCTCCCCTCTAAAAAGTGGGCACAGAGACATCTGGATCCCATTGGGATACTGGCTTATCACTGATTCTCCCCATGCACATGGTAAATAAACCTCTTTCTCTTATTAATCTGCTCTAATCATGAGTTGATCTTTCAGCAAACTTTTGGGGGAAAGAGAAAGTTTCCCCTCTCCCCAACAAAGGCAAAGAAGGGGTGACCTTCCAAAAGGCAGGAAAGGATGCCGGGGAGTGTGGAAAGTCCCTGGGGTCAATGCAGGTTCCTTTAGGGAATCCAGGAGGTGAGTGGCTGATGCTGTCTGTTGGCTGACACACAGTAAAACTGAGGTGGAGATGGGGGCAGAACCTGGCATTCAGATGGCTGCTGGTGACCTCTGCACTTCCTCAGAATCCCAGATGGCAAGGACTTGTGCAGAGCACGAGAGGAACCAAAGGCTTGAGCAGAAAGCCAGCATTTACCTCCTGTAGACAGTAAAGAGGTGGGAGAAAAAACAGCAGAGAGAGTTCAGCACAGGGGACCAGGCAGATTCTTTACTGCTGGTACTTTTTAAATGCTAGGAGAAACCAGAAAACTAAAAGAACAAGGGAGGAGAGAAGGAGGTGATGGGAGAATAAATGAATGGGGTTTAGGGCAAAATTAAGGTCTATTAAGAGTTGACAGAAGATGGGCCAGAAGAACAGGAAGAGGAGTTAAAATCAGAGAGGAAGAGAACATTTTATTTTTTCAGAAATGAGCACTTAAGAAAGAAAGTCTTCCTAAAAGTTTTTTTTAAAAAAAGTAAAGTATTTAAATATGCCATGTGCTGAAGCAGAAAGTAGTAGAGACCAAATGTAGGTCTTCAGGAAAGAGAAAAAGGATCATGTTTCCAGGTGAAGGAAAGAGGAATACATCAACAGTACCCAAGGACGGATAATTCATGCTCTCTCTCTCTGCAGGACCAGGGCCCAGGGCTGGGCACACACACTGCTCCTTGGTGTGTGTGTGTGTGTGTGTGTGCACGCCCATACTCACATTCATGTGCATGCAAGGCTCTGGCTACCAAATACTCAAGCAAGCCCAACAAAAGATAATCTCACATTACTAAGATGAATTTTTGTTTAGCCACACTTATTAAAGAACTATATTTAGCAATTTGGTAGACACTGAGGACAAAAGAATTATAATGTAATAATATTTGCTAGATATTGAGAATAAAAAAATAGACTGTTCTCATTATCCCTTAGGAGCTTAGAGTCAGATGAGCAGCAGAGTGGAAATGGTAAATTACAATGGAACATGATATGGTTGGGACATAAGAGAATTAAGTTTTCTAATTCATCCTAGGAAAAGTGCTCCATACCTCACTGCTGAGGCTCATAGAGATTACACATGTACATTGTGTGAATGTGAGTGGAAAACAAAAGGGAATATGTAGATTATGCAGTATATCCATGGGTGAGAAGGGCCATGGAACAGGTGAAGTCTTCATGATTAAGATGTGTGCAGAGGCAGGGGGATTCAAGGTCACCAGGGAGGGCAGGGCTGAGACTCTGTAAGGCCATGGAGGAAGGGGCAGTGCCAGGGCACAGATTTCTAAGGGTGTAAAGACCGAGGGCAAAGGGAACAGCAAGCTCACAGCCTGCAGTGAGAATGTTCCTGGGTCAGTGCACAACAAGACCAGTGTTGTGAAGAGCAGTGTGCTAAGACAGCAGTTGCAGGGATGAAGGCAAATGATGGGACCATTTGGAAGACTTAGACTTATGCTATCAATGAGACTCCAAAGCGCTGAGGTTTCTGAACCAAGGAATGACTGACATGAGTGACTGAGGTTCCAAACGGTTCATTCTAGGGGAGAACAGACTTAGAGGGGCCAGGATAACTATGGAGAGACCAGGTGGGGTTAGTGGGAAGCATGGAGGGTTGAGTGAGGGGAGGGAAGGGAGTCATGGCAGCCCTACCTGGCAGGGCTACCTCTACAGTTGAAAGGCATGAGAAAGAAAAAGGAAGACTAGACCACAACAGCAGGGCTACTACGCCCCCTACCCTTACCTGCTCCCCCCGCCCTTTTTCTTGGAGAGTGTGGCAGAGGAAGAAGTCAAAGATGAGTCTTAGGTAACTTGTAACAAGGACAGGAAACATAGCAGAAGAGAGTAGTTCTTGTCCACTTTGTCCCCTCACCCCTGCTGTGAGCATGTGTGTTGAGGAATGTATAAACGTAGCTTTAATATTTTGATGTTGATTTTCAGGGGCCTACAGACCATAGACATTTTGGAGGAAACATCTTGTTGAGAAGCTGTAAATCCATTTAACAAGCTCAAGCATGCGGTTCAAGAGGAAGTGTGCACCGACACGTGGAACTAGGCTCACAGTAAGAGCTGGGGTTGAAAGCTGGGGTCAAGCAGTGGGACAGAGCAGGCTGGAGCCTCACCCAGGGGTCAACAGTCAAGGGCGAGTAAGAGGAGTCGGTGTTTAGCATGGTATGAAATGTCTACACACACACACCCCAGTGCGTGCACAGTGAACACTAGTGGACACAACTGATGCTACTGCTATGACGTGACCAAGCATTTCAAATGAATGTGTGTAACTGATTTAAATACTCATGAGATAACATACTATCTACACTTTATTCTTTGCCCACCAGACATGGGGCTTCCCATGGTTAAAAGCTAGAGTCCTAGTTCAAAAGCACCATTCTTTTGTACAAATAACCAAATCTGCTTTTACAGAGAAATGTCCATGGTTCCCAAGGCTATGGGGGTGGGCAAGGAGATATAACCGAAGCTTCTTGGTTGCAGTTACACACACATGCACACACATAGATTATTAGCATATCACTCTGCAATCACATAACATCTTAGGACTGGAACTGCATTTGCTGTTTGTAATGCAGGGATGATGGTGGGGAAATGGTTCCCTGCAGTTGAATGACCTTCCATTCCTTTTCTGCTCAGTGAAGTGGGTCACTGTTCTTTCTAAACTTCATGCTCTTACACCATTGAATTGCCAAATTTTTTTTGTTAGACTTTTCTATAACTATGAGGCTAGTTACTTAATGGAGCCCAAATGTAACTTAATGTAGCTAAATTGCTGTGAATTATCATTATTTAGGCATCTTCAACCTTGATAGGTCAGCCAGCCAGCATTTATATGCTATACATATGATATTTTCATTCAAGTCACTGTTATGTGAATTTTTAAAATGGGATATTCTACTGTCAGAATAAGCAATGATCATTTACAGATAACCACCACATCTTGTTTGGAGATAGTTTACTAGTCAACAGGCTAGAACAAGCCTCCACAGTTTTATTAGCTTGGAATCTAACTTTGAAACCTCAGTTGTCCATAGTACTTTCATTGCTATCAATAGTTATTTAAAATATGCCTGTTTACTCCTTCACAAACTGACTTCTGAAACGTCTCTGCTCTTATCTCTAAGATTTGTATATAAAAATAATGGAATAACAACTTGATAATTAAAATTTCTATTTTGCCCTTTTTAGTAGATTTACTTCTTAAAAATTACAATTTTAATGGTATATGTAGATAATACAGCAATGTCTTTATATTCACAGTTGACATATTTTGTATTAAAATATATAATGACCAAGTATAACATTTAATTTCTTTAAAGGTACGTACATGCACATAAAATTTCCCCATTTCAAAAGAATCCCTATTTAATAAACGGTTCTGGGAGAACTGTTTAGCCACATGTAAAAGACTGACATCGCATCAGCATCTCTCACCACTGACAAAATTTGACTCTTGCTGGATAAAAGATTTACATTTAAAACACGAAACAATAAACATTCTAGAAGAGAGTGTGGGGAAAATGCTTGACAAAACTGGCCTGGGAAAAGATTTTATGAAGAAGATCCCCTATGGCAATTTCAGCAACACCAAAAATAAATAAATGGGACATCATCAAGTTAAAAAGTTTCTGCAAGTTACGGGAACCACAATTAAAGCAAACAGCCTTTGGAGAGTGAGAAGGTGTCTGCATGCTGTGAATCTGTCAAAGTGCGGATAACTAGACTCTACAGAGAACTCAAATTAATCAACAAAAAAAGAGCAAACAACCCCATTTATAAGCGGGCAAGATATTTGAACAGAAACTTCTCTCAAGAAGACAAATGACCAACAAACATATGAAAAAATGTTCATTGTCCCTAATCATCAGAGAAATGCAAATCAAAACCACTCTGAGACATAACACCTAACTGTAGTGAGAATAGCCCACATCACAAAGTTTCCATGCTGGTGTGGATGTGGAGAGAAGGGAACACTTCTGTATTGCTGGTGGGATTGCAAACTAATACATCCTTTATGGAAAGAAGTATGGAGAATTCTCAAAGAACTAATGTTGACTTTCCATTTGATCCCGCAATCCCATTACTAGGTATCTACCCAGAAGAATAAAAATCATTTCATCACAAGGACATCTGCACCAGAATGCTTACTGTAATTGCCAAGATGTGGAAGCAATCCATCAACCCATGAATGGATTAACAAACTGTGGTATATGTAGACTGTGGAGTACTATTCAGCCACAAGAAAAAATGGAGACTTTACATCTTTTACATTTACCTGGATGGAGTTGAAACACATTCTTCTTAATAAAGCATCTCAAGAACAGAATAAAAGTATCCAATGTGCTAATACTAATATGAAACCAATATATAAACAACTACACCCACACAAAAGAAAAAGCAAAAGTATAGTCTAACAAAGGGGATGGGAGGAGAAGGGGGAGGGGGCTGATTGGGATCTCACTTAATGTGCATACTGTGAGGGTATTTAGCACACTCCCCTGGGCTCAACTTGAACTTGAACTTTTCCTTAGAACTGAAAACAATGTAAGCTAAACATTTGTACCTTCATATTAATCTGAAAGAAAATTAAAGAGAAAAAAACTTCCCAATTCCAAGCACCAAGTGTTACTTTTTTTCTTTTACATGCACCTAATGCTACTGGAGCTTCTTATTTAAGGACAGTTTTCCAATCCCACAAAACTTTCAAAGCCCTTTCAGCTCAGTCCATTTTTTTCTTTTTCCCCTCTTTGACCAACTCTCTGCTTCCCTTTCTCCCAATTCTACCTACAAAACCCTTGACCTGACATTCACTGGGCCCCTTTGGTACTGCTTGGGCTGCTGGCCTAAGCCTCCACGTGTCTCCTTCCCTGTTGCAGGCTTGCTCGGCCTCCACACAGCAGTGGCCTGCAACTCAGGCATGGGCTCCCATCGCTTCCATTCTACTTCCTGCTCCTCCTTCATCACTAGACCAACGGGGAATCATCCCCGCCTCTCAACACAAATTATACCACCCATCAGATTCCGTGATATGGCACACCTTAGACACTGTCTTGGCCTATGTCACACGGTGAGTTAGTCTTTGCTCCACTTCGATACGATATCCATGAAGTACTCACTAGCCCTCCCACTGCTTTCGAGTGTTGCTGCATTAGCAGCTGACACACTAGACTGCAGGCACTGAATTCCTCCACATCCCTAACCTTCCCGGTGTTTTCCATCTTGGTAAATAGCTCTGCTATCACAAAGCATCCTTGTTTACGCAAAAACTCCAGCAGATGCCTTGGATTATTCTCTTTTCCTAAGGTTCTACCCCAATTCCTGCACAAGCTGTGTGCATCCTGAACCCAAGATGTTGAGTAAAGCTGAAGTGCCAAAACACAGCCCCAAACCGACTAGTCATCACAAAAGCTCCCCGTGTCTATCTGGTGGTCCACCCTGGCCTCATCTCCCTCCTATGCCTGCCACTCCCCTGCAAGTCCTCATTACATAATCTGGCCTCTCTGCCTCCACTCCAGTCACTGTACCATACAGTTCCCACACTGGGGCCCAGTGATTTTTTAAAATGTACGAAACAGGACATTATTTTCCTGTTTGAAACTCTCCATCTCATTTATAGTAAAAGACAAGTTTCTCACTCTATTCTTTACAAAGACCTCCCTGGTTAGCCGCTGCTCACCCTTCTGCTCTCCTTTCTGTACCCTCCCCTGCACCCACTCTTGCCTGCCTGACCACAGCCTGGTCCTCAGGACACACCATGCTCTGCATCCTGGGTAGCTCTCCCAGAAGGCATCTAGAGCAGTGATTTTCTTTATTTTTTTTTTTTTTTAGAGCAGTGATTTTCAACTGCCGTGCTGCAACACATTGCACCAAAGACCATTGATTAAATTATTTTCAGATGAAGTTCAAAGCAAAGTGTGTGTGTATATATATATTTACACATATATACATATATATATTTACATATATATTTACACATATATACACACATATATATATTTTTTTCTTTTTTTTGGAACAGAGTCTCACTATGTCACCCTCAGTAGAGTGCCGTGGTGTCACAGCTCACAGCAACTTCAAACTCTTGGGCTTAAGTGATTCTCTTACCTCAGCCCACTGAGTTCTGAGTAGCTGGGACCATAGGCACTCACCACAACACCTGGCTACATTTTTGTTGTTGTTGTGGTTGTCACTGTTGTTTTTCCAGGCCCAGACTGTGCTCGAACCTGACACCATTGGTGTATGTGGTCGGTGCCCTACTCACTGAGCTATGGGTGCTGAGCCTTTTTTTTTTGACACAGAGTTTCACTATGGCGCCCTTGGTAGAGTGCCATGGCATCACAGCTCACAGCAACCTCAAACTCTTGGGCTTAAGCAATTCTCTTGCCTCAGCCTCCCAAGTAGCTGGGACTACAGGCGCCTGCTACAGCTCCCGGCTATTTTTTTGTTGCAGTTGTCATTGTTGTTTAGCAGGCCCAAGCTCGGTTCAAACCTGCCAGCCTCAGTGTATGTGGCCGGCGTCCTAACCACTGAGCTATGGGTGCTATCCCAAAGTATATTCTTTTTTTAAAAAACTTTTTTTTTGCAGTTTTTGTCCAGGGCTGGGTTTGAACATGCCACCTCCGGCATATGGGACTGGTGCCCTACTCCTTTGAGGCACAGGCACCGCCCTTAAAAACTCTTTTTTTAATCAACATAATTTACATGAGCTGCAGAAATTTAACTATAGGTTCAAGTGTCCCGTGAGATTAAAAATAGGTTGAAAAACACTGATCCAGAGGAATAGACCAAGTCACACATTATTGTAATTCTCTGCATGACCATGGTATTTTTTTTTTTTTGTTTTTCTTGTTTACGTAGCATTCATTTGTTTTTTCCTGACTTTGCTAGAATGGAAGATCCATGAGAACAGGGGCCTCCGTCTCCATCCAGCTCTATCCCCAGGTCCTAGAACTGTGCCTGGTACATGGCAGGCACATAATAATATGTGCTGAATGACTACATACAGAGTATTGGATTAAAAAATTGCTTCAAAACTATTTCTGACAGGTTGGTGGTATAAAGCAAGAAGAATCTCCGGAATAGTATATACTCAGCAACTATCATGGAGTACACTGGACACATTCATATGTTACATGGCAAAACTCTTAATAAATCATGTCCTATACCCTCCATTTCTTGGATATACCCAGGCTCAGGAGGTTAAAGGGGTTATGGCATGTCAGGCACAGAATCTGGGGAAAGGCCAGCCCTGCTCATACGGGACTGCTGGAGCACATGGGCGGGCCAGTCCTAGCTGTGCTGGCTTATTTGAGCCACGTGCTCAGACCAGGCACTGAGGCGTGGCTGCATGAATGCTTGCCAATAATGACCTTTCCTGGACTAAGACAACATTTGATTGATATGCCCAATACGTTTGGTGTGAACAGTCCCAAATTGGACCTATCTATTATACTACTAGGGGACTGGAGCTTGAGGGAAGACCAGGCTAGCCCGGCATATAAACCTGGGGGTCACTGAGCAGGGACTTGTAGGGTTCCAAGTATCTGAGTGGGAGGCAAGCAGGGGCCCCGTGTACCCCTTACTGTGTGTGCAGGAAGGGCCACAGCACAGGGGTCTCTCTCAAGCAAGGAGTCAGTGGTCAGTGTTTATTGTACCTCATTATACAAAAGGAAGAGAGAAAAGCATGAGATGCTTCATAGGGAAGGAGGCAGTATGTGCCCAGTACAAAAGTGCCCTGCTAGGGGAGCCCCTGTGACCGCGTAACCATCGTGGAGTCACTTGACACAGTTGTCACAACAGAAAGGGGGACATACACCATATTTTTATATGCGATAAAAAATGGACTCTTTTTAGCAATCATAAGCATTGGGCATAATAGTTGAATAAAGCTGAAGTGCCAAAACGCAGCCCTAAACTGCGTCATCACAAAAGCTCCCAGTGTCTGTCTGGCGGTCCAGCCCTGGCCTCATTCACCACAGCCTCATGAAGCCTGGTCACTCGATTACAATGGATATCTGCGGCAGCCAGGTGGATCAAATGATGAGGATGCTTGCGAATACACAGCTGGGATTGGTCACCTGAGACAGGCCAATTCTCTTGCAAGACAATGCTATTGCAAAATAACACTACTCAAGCTACAGGAGCTGGGACTAGAAACTCTCTGCCATCTGTTGTATTCACCAGACCTTACACCGATTGACTACCGCTTCCAGGATTTGCACCACTTCTTTCAAGGAAAAATATTCAATTCTCAACAAGCTGGGAAAAATGCCTTCTGCAATTTTATTGCCACTAGCTCTTCAGACCTCTTCTCTGTTGGCATAAGCTACTGTTAAGATGGCAAAACTGTGTTGATAGTTTAGGCACCTACTGTGATTAAATGTACTGCTTCTTCTTTAAAATATAATAAACTGAACTTAAGATTCGAATTCATATTACTCACAGCTTAACATTTTGTACTAATGTGTAATGTTTTCAGCCTTGGATATTCTTTGAAAAATACTTTCTATCTTGGGTCATCAAAGCATTTAGACCTCATGTTTATGCAAAGGACAAGCACACAAAAAGCGTGTGCTTAACAAAAAGGTGACCCAACCTGTGGCCCTGACAGTCACCTGTGCCATCAACTGGGTTGAGGCAGAGAAGGGGGACACAGGAGGAGTTCCCTGCATGCACAGAGCATTCCAGAAAATCTGTGTGACACTGGTGGAAGAAAGAGAAGTCACTAAGTCTGTGTGTGCGCCTGTGTGTGAGAGAGAGAGATGAAAGTTTCCATTTGTTCCCACTACTTTTTAATTCATTTTTCACAGCCATCAGAAAATTCCACCCCTAAAGCCAAACTGAACTCTCATACCCAGAGGGATGCCACTCCGTGCCCAGATAGGCTCTGCATGGTAAGTACCTAAGCTGCCGCCACCTACTAATAATAAAATGAGATAAAAACTTTGAAGGCCACACACCTCCATCTTTGTACAAGACTCTGAAGTCTCAAAATCAAGCAAACAAAAAAAAAAAAATACACACCCAGTGCAATTCATCTGTTAAATATGTTAACCTGAAATTTTTTAATGTGTCAGACAAAAACCAAAACAAACAAATAACCAAAAACCCAACAACTTCTTTGCCCTTTCTAATTTTTGTCTTTTTTTCACAGCGTGGGGGCACTTTGACCATCCCAGGTGAAAAATTATATACCTAAGAGCAGAGACAGGAGTGACAGTGCGTCCCCTCCACCGTGAGTCCGAGCCCACCCCACAGAACCCCTTAATGTATATGCACATGCAGTTTTTTTTTTCTTTTTTGAGACAGAGTCTTACTATGGCACCCTCGGTAGAGTGCCGTGGAGTCACAACTCACAGCAACCTCAAACTCTCAGGCTTAAGCCATTCTCTTGCCTCAGCCTCCCAAGTAGCTGGGACTACAGGTGCCCAGCACAACGCCCAGCTATTTTTTGGTTGCAGTTGTCATCGTTGTTTAGCTGACCCAAGCTGGGTTCCAACCTGCCAGCCTTGGTGCACGTGGCTGGTGCCATAACCACTGTGCTACGGGTGCCGAGCCTGCACATACAGTTTTTAATTCACATAGATGAAAGCAAGGATCAGATGGCTCAGATCTAAGAAGCGACCCCACAATTTCTACCCCATTCCTCATACTATAAGCTTTCAACATGATTATTTTCAAGTAGCATAACTTTGCCCTGAAGAAACATCAAATACACGCTGAAGAAAAGTACCACCGATTCTACAATTGGTAGAGCACGAGAGCAAGGCACAGTACCTATGAAAATATATTTTCCTTCAACAAAAGTAAACCTCCAGGACAACACAGCTTGTGTTTGGAGCTCGACACGGGCTTTACCAAGTCAGCTCAGGAAGAGATGCAGGATGCTCCTAGAATCTAGATGGACATGAGTTTCATTTCCTCATCTGCAGCGCGACCGAGCGCTCCAGCCCACTACACAACATGAGCTCCTTTTATCACCACAGACCCTCGGTTTCAGAGCTCTGCTGAGTTGTAAAAATGTGTTCCAGGTTGTAACTTGGCAAACATGACTTAACCTGTGAGTAATGCTTTAAAACAAATTTCACAACATCTGCTGTGTCATTTTTAAGCAATACCTTCTGTTTCCAAGAACTTAAACACATCTTTGTTTTTAAAAGCTAAATTTCATAGGTCTCTCTTCAGTTCTGCGGGATATTCACTTCTGGCAGTAAAAGGCTTCCACTAGGGAAAAAAAAATAAAAGGTTTCCAAATATATTATTCACAGTTCTATTCCATGGACTTATGTTCAACATCAGTCTGCCCCATAAGAATAAAGAAAAAAAAATATTCTATAAAGTGTCATCTCAATCCCCAAAATGTACTTCTGTAAGAAATCTTATAGGGCCTTTAATTAAAAATGAACCAACTGTGAGGGTGGTCTGGTGGTCATCATGACAGAAGCAGAAATATGGACCAGGGAAAGGAAACAGTCACGTTCATTCTTCCGATTTCCAATATATCATCAGAGGACATTTCTTTAGAATAAAATTCTAAAATTAAATGTAGAAATTATTAAGAAAGCTTCACTGATGTATATTTTTCATCTGTCTACTACTTATGTACCAGGTATTGTGTCACGGGTTTAAAGAGATACAAAATCTATCAAGGCAGACTGAGACATGGGCGACTAGAAACTACTAGGCTAAAGATACACATTTGAAAGTTGTTAGTTTTTAGCTGCAATTAAAGGCTTTGGTATATATTATGTGATCTAGAAAGCAAGTAAAAAATTTAAAAAAAAACAAAACAGGTGAGTGAGCAAAGAATCCTTCAGACTAATCACATAAAACAGATGGGCCATGGGGTAGAACAAATCAGTGAAATAAAAGTGCAAGTCAAAGAGTTAGGAAAAAATTATGTTTCAGAAGCAAAAGACAGAATTTCTGGAAGGAATGAGTGGTGGGAGTATTAGCATTACTGGGTCAACTATCACAAAGGTTAAGAGGCTGCACATTTGGGAGGGAGGAAGTAGGAGTGGTACTGATGATGTCTGGCAGAAAGAGCCTGAAGGCTTACACAGACCTCATCTCAGGCCTACAACAGCCCTTCCTAAAGAATACTTCATTAATCTACCACCTGGCCTCAGTAAGTGTGAGAGGAGGTTGGTAACCAGGCCACATCTCAGAGTTTTTCTTAAGAGCAGTGAAATTATTTCTTACAGAGTCTTCTAGCCAAGAAATACAGAAAAAAAAGTGATTTAAACAAAACTTATTCATATAATCCTTTACCTGGGAGGTTTTCAACTTTCTGATGTCAGAAAAAGGGCTTTCATTATTTAAAAAAAAATTATTCAAATGATATATATGACAAACGATAAGGAAACAAAGTTAGTAGCTACTAATGGACATTGGTCTCTGCTAAGAAATGGGGAAAAAGATGAGGATTGAAGCGACTGCGATAAAAATAGTAAAAAAAAAATATTTTCTGAAGATGATATACAAGTATCACTTAATTCTTCTATAGAGAATGTAAAAAGGAAATCTTTCTCATGTGGTTGAACTTACATTGTTTGCTTCTGCTTCCTGGCATAGTCCTTGATACGTTATAGGAAAAAAAAAGTCCCGTATTAAGGTAAAGAAGAGAAGGAAGGCTTCAGAATTAATATTTCCCCATAAACTTAACAGAAAAAATTTACATCATCTAATAAAATTTCCATCTCTACAAATAACCCTATGAACCTCTCAAACTTCCACATGCCACTTGGCTGAATAACCAACTGCAAAAAGCAGTCAAGCTTTTAGCAAATTCCAAGACGCGCTGGCTTTCTTGACTACTGCACACAATGTCCAGATTTTATTGCTCCATTTTTTTGTTTTAGCTTTTTCTGAACTTGACACAGAAGACGAAAATGAAATTCCCCTCATCAGCCAATTTCAGAAATTTTGTAAAAATACTTAAGGCGCTTTTAGGTAAAGTTTTTTAATGAGGAAAACCGTAGGGCTACTAAATTCTCAGAGTATTGTTTTGGTCCTAACCCCAAATTCCAGGCAGGAATTTGCAATTTCACAACAAATCAATGCCATTTCACCTTTTTAAAAGAGAAAACAAAATTGAATTATTCCACTGACCTTTACAAAGCAATCACTGGACTCTTGTCTAGCTAACAACTTGTGGCACCTTTGTTAAATAGAAGGTATTTATCCAGCCTGTCAAGGCCCGTGTTCCCTGCGGGCTCTGGGCTCTGTTTCTTTTTTGTCTCTTAGCCCATTCTCCATGGGTAGTGCCATGATTCCAGTATGCTGCGATGAATTTTTAGATTACTCATTGCATAAGCAGGCTACTGAAGCATTTATTCAAAAGTATTCCACTGGGATTCAAAAGCATATCGATACGATTATAGATCTGTTAAAAACAATCGAACTAAAAAACCCAAACTGGGAAGCCTCGATAGACAAATCAAAACATAAGACGAAATCGTTAAGAGCTAAATAGCTCAAAACGTGAGTGTAAAAAACACAACCCACACGGCCGTGAAAAAGGCCACTTTTAAAAGAGGAAAAATGCCCTGGCTCTACAAATACCCTGCTCTGATTGAAGTCTCCTCATATCAGGTTTGACTGTTTAATTCTAAGAGAAACAAGACTATGGAATTAACAGGAAGAAAACAGCATAATCAGAAACAGTGGCTCACCACGGTTTCTCTGGCTCAGGACTGATCTGCGCGGGTTGCTGGGGACTCAACTCCAGCCACTCTCTGTTCTGGTGATGAGGTGGGAAGGGGAAGTGACCTTCCCCAGGTAGCTGCCAGGCCTCGCATTTGGTCTTTATGGTCTTTAAGGAGGGAAGGGAAAGACAGGGTCAGAGAAAGAGAAGCAGGGAAAAAGAGGCAAGTAGAGAAGGGAGACTGACCCTTCCGCTGCTGCGAGGAGGTGAGTCCTGGGCCTTTGCCACAAAGTGACATCCCAGGAAGGCCACACAGACAAAGGTCACGGTGCTAAGCAATTTGCATCTCTGCAGAACAGAGTTCTCTCATTCCCAGAGAATCGAAAGTCAGCAGAGGCAGGGAGACGGGGCAAGAGCAGATGTCAGAGGTGAAGATGGAGGGGCCCAGGGCTCTGGGAAGGCCATGCCAGGAGGCCAAGTGTGTGAGGTCAGTGGGGGGAAAGAGGTGGCAGCAAGGAAGTCCAGTCCTGTTCAGCACAGCGCTCTGATGTTAGGGCTCTTTCCTCAATACTTTGCTTTCCAAAGCTTGCTCAGGAGAGTCGCAGGACCCCTGCTCCCAGTAAGCAGCAGCTGATGAGCCTAAGGCCAGCAGGCTTGCCTGTGAGAGAGGAAGGGGTAGGAAGGAGAGAGGGGTTTTCACTGCCCCAGCTTGAGCTATCAGGGTACAAAACTTCTCAGTCTTCCCACGGAAGCAGGAAGTGTAAGCCAAAGCAGGTTCTGATTTTTGGATTATCGTCTTGCCTCCTTCTATAACCTGCTTTCCGAGAGCCGCTAAGGATTGGAGGACCCAGGAAGACACAGGCCAGAACTCAGTGGAAGCAGAAGTGGGGCAATGGCATTATCCACAAATAAATTGGTCCCTGAATATCTGGGAGTTGGGTGTGTGGGTGCTGAGGGACAGGGAACAAGATCCTAACATGATTTCTGTCCTCCAGCATTGCGGAGCTGCCATCGCAAGTCCCTAGGGACAGGCATGAATTTGCTGAACCCTTCACGATGCTGCTGTGATGGAGATGGAGCAGAGACCACACAGCTTAAACTTGTCCTGGTTTGCTCAGGGCTTCTGAGCCTCCCCCAAGGTGGACACGCACAGGAGGCAGGGGTGTGGCACCACCTGCGTTATCTCCTGGGAGGTCCCTACAAGGGTGGGCCCCTGAGGGTGGGACAGATGGAATGAAGGAATGACATCCTTTCTCATCTTTCTGGACCCTCAATTCCATTTCTCTTGAAAGGAAGGCTCTATGGACAAAGGGGGTAAAATAACTAGAAACTGAAACTCCTTGTTCTGCTTCCTGTCATTCTCAGCTAGATTTTCAGTCATGTGTTCTAAGCTAAAAGCAGTATGTCCACCCAGAAGGTCAATCAAAGCCCCTCAAGAGACTGGTAAGATTTCTGCAAGTCCCTGACTTGCACCCACAGGCCATGTCAAAGGGAGACCCAGGTGGTACAGTGGACTGTGAGCTGGTGATGTTTTCTACATTTTTATCTGCAGTGGCTGATAAGGAAGGACTTTCTCTAACTGTGGGAAGAAACTGGGAGAAGGCCAAAAGACAAGTGTCCTCCACGGACATCCACTCGGGGTAACATCATGTCTTAAGTTCTCCCAGAGGACCAGCACCAGGCACAGGATAGGGACACTGACCTTCAGCAGGAGGAATGAACTGCTGCCCCGAGGGCCTATTTAACACCTGTCCCTTCTCTGAAATCCTCAACAGCACAACGGTTGAGAGTCCTGTACATATTATATCCATCCACAATAATAAAAATATTTTTCCCTACCAGAATTATAAGGTAAGCTATAAGAACACAGAGAAGGCATGCCCCAAGCTGGACAGGGATTGGCCAGGGAGTGAAAGAGAAGGTCTTACCCAGTATTGTGGGTGAATAGCTGCCAGTAGAGCCCTTTCAGACAGCCTGAGATCAGAACCCAGCTCCCCTCCTGGCCCAAATTTGGTAACTTTACTAAGTCTCGGTTTCTTGTGTAGAATACAAATAATGGTGAGGATTAAATATAAAGAGCCCTCAATAACGTGCCCAGCACTGGGTAACTGTCATCCTCACCCCACCTTCTCCTATTCCCAAGCACAGAGGCATTAAGGAAAACATTTCCAGATAAAATTAAAGAATAGGACTCTTCATTTACAGCCATTCTAACAGTGAGTAGAGACAAGGGATTTGTAGCTAATTTTTAAGCTGAGAAGCAGATGTCTCTTTAGAATAATAGTATTCTATGAGCTATTAGAAACAACAGTGCAAACAAGAACCGCCCTGGCTTAAGCAATCATCCTTGCCCAGCATGCTACATGGGGGTTAATACATATTAGCTGATGATGAGCACTCAGCCCCTAAAACAGTGAATAAATATGAAGTGCCAAAAATTAAACCCATAAACGTTTTACAAGTTTATGGACCAATGGAGTTCTTAACATACAGAATTCAATTTTCTCTTCCTTGTTTCTCATGGACTCAGTCTCGTACGGGAAAAAGTTGATATGAACAGGTTATTTATTTGGAAATGCTGACAGGCTTCCTATTACTATGACAGGATCCTACTCATTTTAACACCTTGGAAATCCAATCTGTATTGATTCCAAAAAAAAAAAAAAAAAATAGGAGCGGGAGCAGTCAAGTAAGCTTAATCTTTTCAAATAATGAAGATTTTATCTATGCTAACACAGCCTCTCCACTTGGTTTGGCACTTAACCCTGCATTTAAAACCTCCCTAACGCGATAATGATAATGCCATCTTTCCCGTCATTATCTTGTGGTTGCAGAGCTATCTGCTGACGCCGAGTCAGGTTTTTATGTCCACTGGCCCCTGCATTCCTGCCTGAGCCCTGCAGGAAACAGAGCCGCTGCAGCTGCCAGGGTTTATTTACACACATTCCTGCCTCAAATTGAATTAATGAGCGTAATTTAACTCAGGCAATGTCCTTTCCAGCTCCCCCTTCTCCCTGCCCCGCTTCTGGCCTGCCTGCTTCCCCCTCACACTCTCCCACCGTGTCCCTACTGGGATAGACTCAGGCTGCAACATGGCAAGTGACCCAGGGCCTCCTTACCTTTAAGGTTGCATGAATCACCTTGAGCTCAAGTTAAGATGTGGTTTCTATGTCAGTACTTCAGTTAGGGCCTGAGATACGGTATTTCTAACAACCCCTTTGATGAAGCCCATGCTCACTGGGGACCACAAGAGCTTACCTGCAGTGACGAGAATAACAAAGTTTCCTCAAACGAGTAACCAAAAGGCAAATAGTAATTTTTTATCAAACTGATATAATGTAATATATATCAGAAACATATATGAAGTCTGACAATTAAGTCTGCGAACCTGCCATTGTGCACTTGTACTGGCAGCACTATACAAACAACTCAGTAAGGTTTCCTACCCTTGGAATATCAGTGTCTCACAGCTGGGTTTGTGTTGGCGTGCGTCAGTGTCTTGCTGAGTGGCATTCATTATTGTTGCAAGTTTTTGTGTGCCATCATGAGGAGGTTGGAGCTTGAATTAGAGCAATGAACCAACATTTGTAATTTCTTGTTAAACTTGGCAAAAGTGTGAGTGAAATCAAAGACATATTAGTCCAAGTTTGTGAGGATAGTACCATGAAGAAAATGGCAGTGTACAAATGGATTAAAAGCGTCACTGATGAAGAGAGGTCAGGATGGCCGGTAATGAGCAGAACTGATGAAAGCATTGCCAAAATTCATTCATTTGTGTGTCAAAATTGTCAGCTGACTGAGCAGCACAGAAGACCAAGTAAACATCCATAGAGAAACAGGAAAATGTTAACTGAAAATCTTGGCCAACAACTCATGGCTCTTGCACCATGACAATTCACCAGCTCCCATGGCCCTGTCCCTGAGGGAATTTTTAGCCAGTAAACAAATAACTGTATTGGAACACCCTCCATACTCACCTTCTCTGGCCCCCAGTGACTTTTGTATTTATCCAAAGATAAAGGAAATACTGTAGGGAAGACATTTTGATGACATTCAGGACATCAAGGGTAAAATGATGACAGCTTTGATGGCCATTCTAGAAAAGTTCCAAAATTGCTTTGAAGAAGGTAGTAGGCACTGGTGTCAATGCATTATCTCCCCAAGGGAGTACTCTGAAGGTGACTGGAGTGGTATTCAGCAATGACATAGGGAGCCCTTTTTTCTAAGAGGAGTTCACAAACTTAAATCGTCAGACCTGTGTGTGCGCACGCATCTCTCTATGTGAAGACATGTATGTATCTCTGCAGGGGATGTGTTTACCATGTCTACCTTTTCTGTAGGCCTAAGAAAAACAGAAAAGTCAAGCCACTTGTCCTATTAACTCGCAAACACAGTTCTACCAAATTCCAAAGCCTAGGAGCTAAAGAAAGTGTGGAATAGGAATGCTGGGACCCTTAACTTTTATAGAAAAAGCAAAAGTAACCCCACATGAGAAACTTCAGTGTGGATGTGGTTAGATGCAGGAGGTCTGTTTATTGCATTGGGCAGACCAATGAGGAATTTCCTGCATGCTATGCCAAAGTCAGAGTGCAAGCAACTTTCTCTGAAGTCTGTGCAATGAAACCAGCAGATCTCCTGTGTATTAACACATTGTGTACCTTTGCTAGTTATCTCTGGCAAAAACCATTCCACATGCTAGCAAGTGTTAAACTTGGGAGAAGGATTAAAGAGGGCCAGGAAGAAAAAAAAATCCTGTAAAACAAAAGAAATTAAATTAATATACTAGAAACCAGGGTTGATGTGTTGAAATTTGTTCTTCCTGGACAAGAAAACACAGAACCTCCAGCAATAAATATCCTTAACCTTGGACCCAAAACTGTTTGCCCAGGTCCACACAAACTCAATCTTTGGCTGCTTCAATGGAGAAAGGCTTTCAAGTTGAATTTTGCACAGAAAAGTAGATTTAGGGAATTTTTTGAGTAAAGATTGAATTTATCATGAAACACATTTCATCCAGAAACTGGTAAAATGAACCACCTTTTTACCCAAACCACAAAGACTGCAAATTCCTTTGCTAGAAAAATTGGCTGCTTCAGTTGAAAAGATTAACTTATGCTAAATAGCTCTGGGGGCACGAAGGGATAGGTGAGGGGGCCTTTTCCATTCAGGGGAACACAACTTGTAACAATAAATAGTAGCTCCCAGAAACGGGTCAAAGTAGCTTATCATTTCCTTATTGTAAAGGTTTTCCAGCTGATTTACATGTATTGACCTAAACATATTCCAGGAAATTCTCACAATGCTTAAATTCTGCTACAAAAACAAAAGTCATCCTGAACTTTTTATTACAGCACACCCTCTGGTTTTAGTTACCCATTCACTCAAATTGAAACCACCTCTGTTTTCATTAATACAACAAAATAATGTTAATCAGTTAATCACATTTTCTTCTTCTTCTTCTTCTTCTCTTTTTTTTGGCTACTCCTAACTTGACACAATATTCTGAGAAAAGAAAGAAATCACAATTTTTAATCGAATGGGACATGGGGCTACTTTGCAAAAAGCAAAGTTTGTCAAAAGGCAACTCTTTATGGCAGTGATTTTCACCTGTTGTACCATGAGAGGATCTTAGGTGTGCCTCGAAAATTTTTAAAGATAATTATTTTTGAAAGATGTTCAAAGCAGAGTAAGTATATTCTTTTTCTTTTTAACTTTTTGATTAACATAATTTAAGTGTGTTGTGTGATGAAAAAAGTTGAAAAACCTTTGCTCTTTGCATTAGCTGCTGAATTTTCTTTAAGCACAAATAAAAGGAAAATTGTTATTTGGGGTTTAGACATTGACAAATTATGGATAATTATATGTAACTAGTTTTTTATTTTAAGATTATCTGGTTATCCATTGCTAACACTATGCTCAAAACAGGCCACCCCATGGACCAGTCACCCCACGGACAGGCCACCCCATAGACAGGCCACCCCATGGACAGGCTACCCCACGGATAGGTTGTCCCATAGACAGGCTACACCATGGGTAGGTTGCCCCATAGACAGGCCACCCCATGGATAAGTTACCCTATAGACAGGCCACCCCATAGACAGGCCATTCCATGAATACGTCACCCCATAGGCAGGCCACCCTATGGATAGGTCACCTCATAGGCAGGCAACCCCATAGGTCACCCCATGGACAGGCCACCTCATAGGCAGGCCACTCCACAGAGAGGTCACCCCACAGACAGGCCGCCCCATAGGCGCCTGCAAGGACTTCAGCCCTGTGGCTTTCATCCAGATGCCACCTCCTTTTTGCCATCTACCTTTTTTAAGTGTAGCAAGCTCAGGTATCCCTTTGTGCTAAGCTCCAATCCCCCTGATTAAGTTTTCTTATAGGGATGACTTTTGCTTTATGTGTATTACTAATTTATTGTAACTGTATTTCTTGAATTTACATCAATTATCTGTTAGGTCAGTCAAATGTCTTCTCATTAGGAGAAGCTATTTAAGAAAAGATCTAGGATTTTCCTTCTAACTCTTTTCTCCTATGGAAGCCAAAGAGATTATTTGCAGGAGAATGTGAGTATTGCCAGGATCTTCTTAAAATACATTTGCATCAATTCACACAAATCTGCTAGAAGAACCACTGCAGAAAGGATACAGCTGAGGCATGGCAGGAGACCTGGGCTTGTCCATGAGATGCTCCTGTCTGTACTGTGTACCTCAAAGATTACACAGCAGTGGAGTCCAGAATCCATCACCAGCAGAGGCACAAATCCAATGGCATCAGTACCACTGGGTCTTGATCTTGTAGTCCTGGGGATTCTCCTTGGGTCCTCATAGCCCTGGTTCTTAAGCCTCTCCATACATTTTCCAGAGTTATGTTTACTTAAAATTCTTGATCCCAATGCCAAATGTTCTATGCTCTCCTGCCATGTCAACAGGCCCAATAGACCAAATGTGTCTACTTGGAGAGGAATGTCAGTGCCCTCTGGGGCAAATCACTTATACATTGGATAGAAGACTAGCGGTTTGCTACACATGCTGTGATACACACAACTAAAACAGGTGTAGTGAAAATTAGTGATGTGGACTTGCTCTATGGATGTGTGCAGTGGGGGAGTTGGGGAAGGTGGCTTAACTTGTTAAGCCCACCCCGTGCTTGGTGCTGAGCAGAAGGAATGTGGGAGGAATGTGTTAGGGTGAGAGGAAGACAGGAGCTGTGCTACAGAAAGTTGAGTGTGAGGCACTGGGGGCCACGTGTGAGTCTGACAATGGTCTGGAGTCAGCCTGTGGTTGTGTCCGTCAGTCATTAGCTTTGATAGAAATCATACGAGTCATAGCGACCAAGCAGTGATGATTAACTGTAGGGAGGGGTTCATATGGCTTGAATTCTGCACCTCACCACCTCTGCCAACCACTCCCAAAACACTTAGGAATTGTCTTCACAACATACAACAGAGTAAGCTTGTCTTCAAGATGCTTCTCATCTAAAGGGCATACCTGAAACTTGTTTTTCTCCAATGTTAAGTGGAAGGGAAGCGAATGGTTTAGTTGTTAAACTTTGTTTACAATCCAGTTAGCAAATTAGTTTTTTTTTGAGAGGAAGCAATCTTCTACGATTGACATATGCATGTCTTTGAGGGTCCTCTTTATACATGAGAGGCTCTGACAGGAAGTCACTGGAAAAGGAGCATTTTCCCCTTGTCAACAACTCAGTGTGCTAAGTAAAGTCCTTAGTGAGTCCTTAATGAACACAGCTACTTTCCAAGGCACGTCTAGAGGGTCTAGGAGCTTATAAAATGGCTTCAGAATTGATAGTGGTGGAGATTTGGGTGGAAAATAGATCAAGATGGGTCTCTTGGCAAAACTGGGATTGATTGACTAAAACTGCAACTTCAGCTGGTGTGGCTGGTATAGAAGTTTAGAAAGGTACATGCTCTAAGAACAGTGGAGGAGGCACCCTCAAGTAACTACTGCTGAACAGGAACTAGTATTAGAGGGAGTCAGGGCACCAAGGGCAGAAGGCATTGAAAAGGAAGACCACCCAGAACTGACTTTAAAGAAGGCAAAGTAGGCAGAAAATGAATGTATATGAACAACTGTTGTTGAAACTGAAAGCAAAATGACATGAAGAATTCACAAATAATACATAGCTTCAAACATTGCTTTGTTAGTCGGAAGTTCCCTGGTTAGTTACAGTTTTGGAAGCTCATTTCATCCATTCAGAGGTTTAGAGAATAAAGAGGTGGACTCAGCAGAATACTTAGATCCTGACGGCAACTTTCTATTTTAGAATTACAACTAATTGCAGCATAAGTGCTACTGAGGAATAAGAAGAATTGCTTCTCTTAAAAAAAAAGTTTCGGGGAAATAGTGGCCTAAAATGACATTGCACAGGTGGCAATATGTTACCAAGATATCAGAGCTACATGAAAGGTTTGAATTGAATTCCCTTTCATGCTGTATATGAGACTATATTAACCTTATTCTACTAAGTTTGAACCACCAAAAACCAGTAGGGGAAAAAAAGAATTAGCCTTTCTTTTAAGAAAAATGAACACATCCCCAAGTAAACAACTTTCTTCATTCTCTAAAGTTTCTTCTTGATTTTATATTTCATGTTCAAAACAAACTATTCCAGTAATAATGAGTTATTTTTCAAAATCATTCTTATATCAGATTTTAAAAAATCTCATTTACAAATAGTATTTTTATATTGCAGAAAACTGTTGTAACATCTGAACGCAATATTTAATTCTCTTTTAAAAGATTCTTTTTTTTTAACAGCCCAGACAAGAGGTTTTGTTGTTATTTGTTTTTTATGGTTTTTTTTATTCATTTTAAACAGTTTTACAGTCAGAAAGATAACACAAAATACACTCATGTATTCATGTTCCCTCAATATCTGTTTGTTTGTTAAGAATTATCTTTCCCACATTAATCATAAAAAGGCAAAATTCTAACTTTCTAGTTACAGGACCTTTTCCAAGATCAGTCTTATTCTTTCTTGATGCCATACCTACGAGAGTTTCTTTTTCTTTTCTTTTCTTATTTTTTTTAATTAAATCATAACTGTGTACATTAATGCAATCATGGGGTATGATGTGCCAGTTTCATATACAATTTGAAATATTTTCCTCAAACTGTTTAACATAGCTTTCATGGCATTTTCTTACTTATTGTGCTAAGACCTTTATAAGTCTGTATTTAGTAAATTTCACCTATACCCTTCTAACATGCACCGTAGGTGTGATCCCACCAATTACCCTCTCTCCACTCATCCTCCCTCCTTTCCTCCCCTCCCTTGCCTCTTTCCCCATATTCTTGTGCTGTAATTGGGTTATAGCCTTCATATGAAAGCTATAAATTAGTTTCATAGTAGGGTTGAGTATATTGGATACTTTTTCTTCCATTCTTGAGATATTTCACTTAGAAGAATATGTTCCAGCTCCATCCATGCAAACATGAAAGAGGTAGAGTCTCCATCTTTCTTTAAGGCTGCATAATACTCCATGGTGTACATATGCCACAATTTATTAATCCATTCATGGGTCAATGGGCACTTGGGCTTCTTCTATGACTTAGTAATTATGACTTGGACTGCAATAAACATTCTGGTATAAATATCTTAGTTATAATGTGATTTTTGGTCTTCTGGGTATGTACCTAGTAGAGGAATTATAGGATTGAATGGCAGGTCTATTTTTAGATCGCTAAGTGTTTTCCAAACATCTTTCCAAAAGGAATGTATTAGTTTGCATTCCCACCAGCAATATAGAAGTGTTCTCTTTTCTCCACATCCATGCCAACATCTCTGGTTTTGGGATTTTGTGATGTGGGCTAATCTTACTGGAGTTAGATGATATCTCAAAGTAGTTTAGATTTGCATTTCTATGAGAATTGAGGATTATGAGCACTTTTTCATGTGTCTGTAGCCTGTGCACCTGTTTTCTTCAGAGAAGTTTCTCTTCAAATCCCTTGCCCATCCTGAGATGGGATCACTTGTTCTTTTCTTGCTAATACATTTGAGTTCTCTGTGGATTCTGGTTATTAAACCTTTGTTGGAGGCATAACCTACAAATATCTTCTCCCATTCTGAGGGCTATCTGCTTGCTATACTTCTGTGTTCTTGGCTGTGCAGAAGCTTTTTAGTTTGATCATGTCCCAGTACTGTATTTTTGATGCTACTTCAATTGCCAGGGGAGTCCACCTCATAAAATATTCACCCAGGCCGATTCCTTCAAGAGTTTTCCTTGCACTTTCTTCTAGTAATTTTATAGTTTCATGTCTTAAGTTTAAATCTTTAGTCCAGTGAGAGTCTATCTTAGTTAATGGTGAAAAGTGTGGGTCTAGTTTCAGTTTTCTACAGGTTGCCAGTCAGTTCACCTAGCACCATTTGTTAAATAGGGAATATTTTCCCCACTGAATGTTTTTAATTGACTTGTTAAAGATCAAATAATGGTAGGTAGCTGGGTTCATTTCTTGGTTCTGTATTCTGTTCCACACATCTACCTCTCTGTTTTTGTGCCAGTACCATGCTTTTCTGATCAATATCGATTTGTAGTACAGTCTAAGGTCTGGTAGCGTAGTTCCTCCTGCTTTGTTTTTATTTCTGAATAATGTCTTGGCTATTCATGGTTTTTTCTGATTCCATATAAAATGAAGTATTATTTTTATGAGATCTTTAAAGTATGACAATGGAGCTTTAATAGGAATTGCATTAAAATTGTATATTGCTTTGGGCAGTATGGACATTTTAACAATATTGATTCTTCCCAGCCATGAGCATGGTATGTTTTTCCATTTGTTAACATTTTCAGCTATTTCTT
>CAUYRH010129159.1:0-21367 GCA_963574655.1 Perodicticus potto
TGTATCGTTGGGCTCTTGGGCTTCTTCCATGACTTAGCAATTATGAATTGGGCTGCAATAAACAATCTGGTACAGATATCTTTGTTGTAATGTGATTTTTGGTCATCTGGGTATATACCAAGTAAAGGAATTACAGGGTCAAATGGCAATTCTATTTTTAGATCTCTGAGTATTCTCCAAATGTCTTTCCAAAGTGGATGAAATTATACCAGTGTGAGGAAAAATTTCATAGTGAAAATTTGCCTGGTAGGAGACTTATCATTATTAATAGAAATCATGGGGTAATGAAATAATATTAAAGCATTAAAGTAAAATAAACACCATCATGGGATTTTATATCCAGCCAAACTATTATAAAATAGTGAGTGTAAGCAATGTCGTTTTCAGACAAAGATTAAGGAATTTCACTGTAAACCTCTGTAAAAGAGGAATTAAAAGCACTGAAAACAGAAGCCGGAATAAATTACAAGAAAGGGTAATTGGTGAGTCTACATGAGCATCAATAGTCTAACATGCTAAAACTAATAATTATTATTTTGGTTATCTGGATGCCATGATGAAAAAGAGGAACTAGGGGGGTTATGCAGTGGGGGGGGGTTACACCTTACATTGTTGAGGAGGAACAGAGGTCATGATTAACTTACCTATTTTGTTAACTCAAATATATGTGTTAAAATTTTGAGTATGACCACAAAAAAGGCTTTCAAGACAATATACAGCTCCATATTATTAGTAGGAGTAAAATGTGGTGCAGATTAACACTTGATTCATCTGATAAACAACAAGAAAAGGAGAAAAGAGAAGAAACCTATAGAAATAATGGGAGATTTTAACTCTTCTCCTCAGTTATAAGGATGTGATAATTATGTACATTATAAGGGATGACTCGGGTTGAATTAAAATATGTACATTGAAGTCTGTCCTCAATTACAATCGTTTTTGAACTCATATCGAATCCTCATGAAAACTGACCTCCTATTAATGAAGGAATTTCATCAAATACTAAAGAATGGCTTTCATAAGGAACACACGTAATGATAACGACATTTTGTGTGTTTGTTTGTTTATTTATTTATTGAGACAGAGACTCTCTCTGCCAACCTGAGTAGATAGTCATGGCATCATAGCTCAAGCAACCTCAAACTCTTGGGCTCAAGAGATCCTCTTTCCTCAGCCTCCTGAGTAGCTGGGACTACAGGCACTTGCCACAACTCCCAGCTAGTTTTCATCCTTTTAGTAGAGACAAAGTCTTGTTCTTGCTCAGGCTGAGCTGGCTGCTTGCAGAAAACAACTCTTGAGCTCAAGAAATTCACCCTCCTTGGCCTCCCAAAGTGCTAGGATTACAGGTGTGGACTACTGCACCTGGCCCAATAATGACATTTTAGAGTAACAAATCTAAAGAGAAAAATTCTAAAAGTACTGAGAAAAAGAGAGAGAGACTGAATGGGCAGAGTCAGGTGGAGAGACACAGGCTACTTACAAAGAAATGAAAATTAAATTGACAGGGGACATTTCATATTCAAAGATGGTGCAATGATGAATACTGGTATAAATGAGGAGGTTGTCTTCATGGTTTTGGAAGTCCTTGTAACATTCCTCTAGTCTCGTAGTGCTGTCTCTGCTCCAGTAACATTCAAGTGTTAAGAGCTAAATTCTTATGAGTGTGAGGAAAATGTTCAGAATCTTTACAAACCATACAGTCTTTCTGGAAGCATTTCCTCAATTTACCACCACCAAATGGATACAAAAGAGGATGTCAAAAAAAAAAAAAAAAGAAAAAGCTACAAAGACGTGTAAAACAAGAGCACCCAGTACAATTTTTGGTTGATTCTGAATAACATGTTTTATAAAGTAAGGCAATAAACTCATATCTGAAGTAAGTTTACAAATGATTGCAAAGTGATAGGGGATGTAAGGTGCAGGGGAGCCAGAGGAGAGGAACGTTCTTGTCTTGTCGGGGCGGGGGGGGGGGGGAGGAGTAAGTGGAATGTAGACATCGATAAAATGCTTTTAGAGAATAGTTAAACATTTAAGGGCAATCTAGAAAAAATGTACATGGGATTTACAAATTCAAGACTACTAGAATAAAAATTGGAAGAAAAATTCTCTATAACTATGAACTCATAATAAAAATACAAGGAGCCAATTCACCATGAGACAGAATAAAACAGCAGCATTAAACTCGAAAGAACTTCACACTCATAAAGAGAAAATAATATTTAAAACTCTTGAGGACATTTCTAAAAAATATAGAGTTCATGATGTAAAGGAAGGTCGCGATGAAAAACAAAAATTTGAAAAAGGAATTAAAGAGCACTTCTAGAAATGAAATAAATAAATAAATGAAGCAACCCAGTTGATGCATTTGCAGATACAGGAGTTCACTGGAAGACAGTTATAAATCACCCAGAATTAGACACAGAGATATCTAGTGTGCAGAGACGATGGGCGTTAAGAAAACAACTCAGAGTAAAGTAATGGGAGAAGAAGGTATAACACAATCTAATAGAATTTGGGACTGGAGTCAATGTTCTAGAAAGCAATGACAGCCAATTTTTCAGATCTAGGGAAAGACGCATTGGGGGAACCATACCAAGTCCTGAGCAGAATAAATAATAACAACACAAACATGTTGGTGTGCAGTTTCTTCATATCAAATACTAGCAGAAAAGCCTTGGAGGCAGACCCAGGGTCAGTTATACAGGAATGACAGGTTAGCTGACGTCAGAGTCTTCATCAGTAACAACAGAGGTTCTGTTCAAAGTGCTGAAGGCATGGAACTGCCAATGTAGGAATCAGAAAAGTCAAGGCCAGAGAGATGACCACTGGCACACTCTCACTGAATGACCACTGGCTCTCACTGAATGACCACTGGGTCTCACTGAATGACCACTGGCTCCCATTGAATAACCACTGGTTCTCACTGAATGACCACTGGCACACTCTCACTGAATAGCTTTAGTTAAGGAAGGAGAGCAGGATGAGGAGATGGAATTCAGAATGAAGGACTTGAAGCAACAGTGAGCAGTAGAGCCCAGGAAAGATGTTGGCCAATTCAAGCAAGTGTCGACTCAATAAAATACCAACACAATGCAACTCATTCGTGTTGTCAAGTATGAAAACAATTGCACACAGTAAAATCCACACCGCTTCACGTGGCCAGTGCCTTGCAGAAGCTGGCCCTTGCCTACCTGGCTCATGTCACCTCCTCCCTGTCCACTGCATTTACTTGGCAGCCACACAGCTGTCCTTGCTGTGCCGTTAGTTAGCCATGGCATGTTACTTACAATTTCCAAGTGTGATGTTCCTCAGCTATACAGTGGGCATAGTAACAACTGCATACAAGATGTAGAAAGGGTTACGCATGGCTTCAGAAGGTCCCCAACCCCATTGCACAGCACCAAGGACACATCCATCTGTGGCTGACAGCTTGAATTCCTCAAGATTTGACCTGCAGAAGATGGAGATGGGCACAGGGCGCTCGCTCCGTGACTGCAGGTTGGGGATGGTTATTATCAACACCCAGCTTCCAGGCCCTGTGCAAGTGTGAAGGACTCTCCAGACACCACACAGTAAATAGCATAATGAACACAAACTTGCTATAGGAAAACTTGTTGTCTGGAGACCTAAACGATTAAAGAAACATTAATCTGGTTGGATTATGCTCACTGTTAAAAAATTACTTAGACGTTTACTTCCAGCTCCCCCCTCCCCTTATGCGATGGCATCATGGTCCTGCTTCCAGACACCTTTATGCAAATTTCCAGGGCATGTCCATCCAGAGAAATGAGACTGCCCCCAAAGCAGGTTTCCAGAGGTTGATATTCAGCACCACGTGCCCCAGACAGAGGCATAATCTGCAGTGAGTTTGGAAAGTTTCAGTAAAGAGAAATTGGCATGGTTTCTCCCAAAATCCCCCTTCCGTGGTTCCTTTCAGCATTCACAGCAAGAATTATGTACATTTTTAGAATGCAAACAATTCCTTGACACTTAACGCTATTACCTGGCCTGTGCTACACCACAAAGTGTTCCCTTTGTCACACCTCTGTCATGACACGCAACTTACCTCATCCGAAATAAAAGATCCCGGCAGGAAAACAATGCTGTGCTAACCTTAGTTTTCGGAGGCTTGTATGGAAAATATATTCAGCACAACTTTCTGTTTTAAATAAGATTAGTAAACACTTTTGTTCCCACAGAGAATAAGTTTAGATGCTGATCAACATTTATTTAAAAGGAAAATTTTGACATAAAGTAGAAAGTTAGAAAATGATACACAGAGGGGGGGAGACCATGAACTTAGGTGTCGGCAGAGGGGGTGCGTAGGGGGCTGTTCCGTGTTCTTTCGTATTTATGTGGAAGACCCATGATGCTGCAGAGAGGTCTCTGCGGCCTTAGATTCTCTCCATCTCTCACACACAAACACACACATAAGTTATTACTTTGAGGAAATGAAAATGTATTCATATGATAAAAGTTTAACTTACAAATGATGTCTTGGCCTTTGCCTGCTAATTTAAAATGTTTGATTATTCAACAAGATTAAACTAAGCACTATGCAAGGAAGAAAGACATTGCTAGAAAAATACCTATGTGTATAAATTTGCAAGGCAAAGATGGCAGTGTTTTTGTAAAATTCCCTTAAGCACGCTCAAATTATTCAGTGGCTTGTCAACAACTGATCATGCTAGTTAAAATAATAAATTAAAGCTCTTTGTTAAAATATCAACTGAATCAATTTACATTTCTTTAAAAACACTTAATACTTCGAACTCTGTTAATTTCCAGAGCTGGAGCCCACGGATTATAGCTGACTCACTCACATGTGCGTACACTTACACCTACACACGGGTGTGTAAACTACCTGAAGGGTGATCTCTAAGCTTTTAACTTAAGGTATTTATTGGTCTGAACTTGAACCATATGCTTATCACACTTCTATTATTATTTTCTTTCACTGTTATTCCAAAAATTCTCAACATCTTTGCTTTAAGTAGAATATACTATTTCTATTGTTTGGTTACACTATACAACAGCTCTTTAATTTTGATTTTTTGACATAGGAAAGAAACAAACCTCTTTACCTAACACTTCAATATGTTTACAGAATTGGATTTGACAGAGTGATAGAATTCAAGAATTCTCTTTGAAAAAATGCCCAAAAAAGACAGACGTATGGAAGCAGATGTACCAGTGGGAAGTCCATATGTGATTTCCAACCAACGGAGGTGGTGCTTCCTGGAGCAAATTTTTTTTTTTTTTAAGAGACAGAGTCTCATTTTATCACCCTCCGTAGAGTGATGTGGCCTCACAGCTCACAGCAACCTCCAGCTCTTGGGTTTAGGCAATTCTCCTGCCTCAGCCTCCCAAGTAGCTGGGACCACACGTGCCCGCCACAATGCCTGGCTATTTTTTTGTTGCAGTTTGGCTGGGGCCAGGTTTGAACCCCCACCCTTGGTATATGGGGCCAGTGCCCTACTCACTGAGCCATAGGCGCTGCCCTCCTGAAGCAAATTTTATCATTTAAATAAGATGTAATCGGAAGATAAGCATCTAGCTTCACAGGGAGAAGTTTACCTTACACTTCATCTAGCTTTTCCATTTCCGGGAAAAACAGTTTCTTGGGGTTCAGGTGGGTGGCTGAGGAATCTCTCTGCAGCCTGGAGTTTTACCCTGCTTTTACTGTCTGTCCTTTTAAGATAGATAAATGTCATTGAGAGAATTTCAGGGTTATGGCAATCCATGGAGTCACGACTCTCAACAGAGAAAAACAATCCAGAAGCTTTCTATTCGACAAATAGAGAATTGAGGTTCGTGAGACACTAAGTAGGGCTTTGAACACTAACTAGCTGTGACTCCAGTGCCTAATGTTAAGAGCCAAACACAATTTAAAAGCTGCAGGAGCAGGTCGCAGACATAAAGAGCAGAAGGCAGCCGGCAGTGGTACCATGGAGAAGCAAACGCTATAAAACAGGGGCTCTCCAGGACTAACTGAGCCTCAGGGTACAGAAGCTCCTGCTTTTCTTAGCTCCCTAGGAGGAAAGGGAAAGCCCATGTGAGCCCGCCTTGCCAGTCGGTGGGTGAGACTGCGGAGGTGTGAGCCCGCAGAGAGACTGACACTCTTCCCGCGTTTCTCAGTAGGATGTCACAGAATGTTGGGGAGACTTTCTGCAAGAAGATTTATATTTTTGCTTGGGAAGGAAACAAAATATACACACTCTTTCCACACCTCAGTGATCAAGAGCACAACTGAGCTGACCTTTAAGGGTGGTTCTGAGGTCAGAGGAGGAAGGGGAGCGAGGCTGTACTGGTGAAGCACCCGTGGCAGGACAGACCAGGACTCAACTCGGACCAGAAGGCCAAGGTCTGTCTGCTTATTTTGCCACTGGTGCTGGCCGGACGGCTTCAGTACCAGCTCGGTTCACTAGTTACCTGTTGAGCTTGCCAAGTCAATCACTGCATTGAAACGCAGAGAAAGGTTCAAGCTTGGGAAAATCTTGGAACTTCACTCTCTTCATCTGAAAAATGGACATTAAATCACTACATTCTTCAGGTAGCCAAAGTTAGGATAAAGTCTATAACTGTGCTAAAATGGTAATTAAGGTAGATATCGAGAAATTATTCTACTCTGGACACTGTGCTTAACGTGCTGTTGAGTGAGTCTTCGTCAGTTCTAAAACCATCAAATGGAGACGAGAATGACCCAGGAAACTGTCTCTGGGTTGTCTGGCAAAGACAAGCTAGAATTACACCCTTCCGGCCTGCCCAGCAGGAGGTGCCATGCCCTCGCTCAAATTCCTACTGCACACGCATCTCGGGCAGTGCTCACTCAGTCCCCAGCTGGTGCATAGGTGTCCTCTGCCCAAACACACCTTTCTGAGATGCCGGAAGCACGGAGGAGCTGCTTCCCAGGGTTCCTGTGCCCACCAGCTAAGCCAAGTGAGACAGGTGTAATCCACCCTTTTCCTGATGGACCAGGCAAGGTAGATTCCAGCACGATGGCCATTTCCATCCAGATGAGGACACTGGGGCACAGAGAGCTTGAACTATTTGCTCATCATCATGGCTGGAGAGTGGCAGAGCCAGGTCCCTTCTGTGATGTTTAACTTCACGAGTCCACTTGACCAGGCTAGGGAAGCTGGGTTAACGGGGTGAGTCTGTGAGGGCGTTTGTGCAAGAGATTAGTGTTTGAATGAGTAGACTAAGTAAGAAATACCACTCATCACTGTGGGTGGGCGTCATCCAACCCAATGAGAGACCCCACGGGACAAAAGTTGGAGGAAGGACGCATTCACTTTCTCGTCCTGAGCTGGAATATTGTCTTCCACCCTCGCACACCAGTGCTCCTGGCTTCTGAGCCTTCAGAACCCCTTGGTTCATGTGCCTTTGGGTTTGGGTTAAAACTACCCAGGACCTTCTGGTCTCCAGCCTGCAGCCAGCAAGTTTGAGATCTTTCCAGCCCCCACACTGTGGGAGCCCCCACTCCTTCATAAGAGATGGTTCTCTGTGTCTATACCTGTATCTATCTATCTACACCACTGTTCTGTTTCTCTGGAGAACTCTAATGGAGACGGACATCACCGCTGGGAAGTGCAGGTGCAGCTGAACACACACCTGAATGTGTGGGAGGTGCTTTGGACCTGGCAGAGGCTCAAAGAGTCCTGAGGTACTCGCCAGAAAAAGCCCCTGTTGCTGCAAACAGATCATTAAGGGTGAGTCCGGTGAGCGCTCGGAAGGAAGGGAGAGAGAGAAGATTCCTTAGTCTTCTTGGAGAAGGACCGGAGAACTCTGAACAGAGGAGTCTAGAAGCAGAGACAGCAAAGGCCACTGTGAGGGGGTCTCAGACAGAAGTGAGGAACATGTCCTTTATGGACACGGAAGGGAGGCCGTGCTTGTTACACAGGGGCAGAAAACTGGGCTGCATTGTGCTTACGTCCCAGTGTTTTGTGAGGGTAGAGCTCATGAGCAGCAGAATTGGGCATTTCTTCTAATAAAATGAGAGAAGAGAGAAATGGCCTGAAGACAAGCAGTGCCCTGTCTCCCTCCGGCCACTGCCACTTTCCTAACATTCTGGCCGGCACGTTCCACTGGAAACCCAGATGGGCGATCTTGGAGCGTGACTAAGGCAGAGTCTGGCTCTTGCTTACTTTTCCCACCTCCTTTTCCACCTTGCTGGTTTAGCTTCTCCACCTGCATTTAATCCTATTCCTCTCTCATTTCTACCTTCAGAATTTTTTCAAATGTGGCAGCAAACTCTTGGGCCACCTCTGCATGGCTTAAACATGACCTAACTCGATTATCTGACACCATCTTCCCCAAACCTGCCATGGATTGCGTGAGATACACTCCCTACAAGGGCCTTGGAATAAATACCTCTGAAGTAGCATCCCCTCAATGGAGTAACCATCCCTTCCACTTGCTTCTAGCCTTTGATAAATTTTGTGCTCCTCAAGGGTGCTCATTAGTATATATTTTTTGTATTGAAAATTGTCCATATGTCATTATAATAAATCCTGCTGCATGGTTACAATAGGAAATTACAATTTTTAAATCATTTTTGGTACAGTCAAGATAGAAAAAGAATGCTTAAGGTGGAAAATTTGAAGGTAGAAACATAATGCTTAAAGTCTTGTGCTCCATTTCATACCATTTGAAATATTGCATGTCAGTCCTAGAATTTCCTGCTGTGTTTCCTGAATGTTTTGATCATATTCTTAGTTTCTTTCTTTCTTTTTTTTTTTTTTTAGAGACAGAGTTTCATTTTGTCACCATTGATAGAGTGCCGTGGAGTCACAGCTCATAACAACCTCCAGCTCTTGGGCATAGGAGATTCTCTTGCCCCAGCCTCCCACGTAGCTGGGAATATAGGAACCTGCCACAATGCCTGGTTATTTTTTTTTTTATTGTTGTTACAGTTTGGCCAGGGCCAGGTTTGAGCTCGCCACTCTCGGTACATGGGGCCGGTGCCCTGCCCACTGAGCCACAGGCACCACCCTGCTTAGTTTCTTGATAACTATTTGGGAAAATGTAAGCAAATAGTTATCAAAAGTTATGGGCCTGTTATTTAGAAACATGGTCAAACTTCCAACGTCATTCCAGGTTACATCAATGGAGGCTTAGCATGTATCTGTGGGGACTATTTTACGTACGACCGAGATTGACAAAGCCATATTGCCGTCAGTAGAGAGGGCTGCCTAAGAGGTTGGATTTTCATCAAGGCCACAACCAAGAAAGCGAAAAGGTAGTGGACTCCATTTCACAAGGTACTGTTTGATGAGACTAGACATTAACAGAAAATATTGAAGTAAAATGTGCATGCAGAGAAGAGCACCCAGCTTAAGCAGGTGATTTGATGACTGTCCCCAACCAGCATGGCCAGGCAGGCAGCACCAGCTCAGGGCCCAGGATGCTGGCAGCAAATAGGATCTCTTACTGGAAACCTCCTACGGTCTGTGCTGGGTTTGTTTGCACTTGGTACATGTGTGAGGAATCTCACAGTATAGGCCTTACATGAAGGTTCTTTTGCTCAGCGTCAACTTGTTAGATTCACCCATATTGCTGTGCATCCTTGAGCGTTATTTGTTCTAAGACCTGTACACTTTTGAACTGGAAGAGGGGACTTTTAGAGCACTCGGGGACTACTTGCAGCAGAGAGAACCCCTTTGTTCTGTGGAACTGGATGTCAGCAGCCAGAGGCTAACGAGGCCCACAGGGAGGTGGCTACTGGCTTGTCAGAGAAGGGGCTTCTGATTGTCACGGCCCTGAGCAGAAGACGGCTGAGCTCGGGACAGCACGCATCCTCCAAGCCTGGTGCAGATGACTTGTCAGGGCTGCTATGTGGTAGAAGGAAGGAAGAGAGAGGGAGAAGATTCCTTAGCCTGCTTGGAGAAGGACCAGAGAACAATGGTAGATTAGATTAGATTAGACCGCTGGTGTAGATTAGATTCACATTCCTTTCCAACTTGGAAGCTGTAGAATTTTTCATATAGAACACATGTATAATATACACACTAGATTAGGTGTAGGAGAGACAGGAGGCGTGTGCTCGTGTGCATGAGGCACCCCCCAGTGCTGCTGTTGTTGCAGCCTTTGGCCTTGGAGCCTTGGAGCCTTTCGCTCCAGCCACAGCTGGCGCCAGCACAATGGGCTTCCATCCCCTTCCTGTGGACAGGACCCTGTCGCCCCAGGATTCACTGAGGGCCTCACACCTTTTCCACCTGCCTTAGCTCTCCCCTCGCTGCTGAGGACCCTTGAAGGGCAGGGTGATAACACCTCTGGGGAGAGCTTTTCATCAGTGAGAGGGAAATGGAGGGCACATGAGTCTGTCCTCCCCAGAAAGACTGCTCTGAGCATAGCCCCGTGTGCGGCCTGTAACACGACCACCGTGTGAGCATATGGCCGTTCTCGGTGTCTTCACTGTCCCCTGCACCGGCCCCCTGCCTTTCCCCCACCTGCCTCGCTCTGTGGTTGCCCTGCTCAGTAACTGGTGTGGCTGTGGCCTGAGGCCAAGATCCTGTGCTTGTTCCTGAAAAGATGCCATTACGTGCAAATACGAAAACTAAACACAGCAAAAGGAGGCTGGGAACACAGATGGGGGGAGATGAATCCCCACCTGGATCAGAGGTCAAGTTCAGATACCCAGTGAGAGTCGGCATCCAGGAAGTAAAGACTGAGAGTGGGGCCCTGTGTGTCCCCTGGGCCAGGAGGAATGACAAACAGGTGGCTCAGACAGGGCCTACTGTCCTTCTGTGCTGGGCTCAGGCAGGCTGCAAGGGGCGGCTTCCCTCAGCTTCCCTGATGTGCAAAGACGCCTGGCCTCATCTACAGAACCAAGCCTGGGGCGGATTCCAGTGAGGCCAAGGTCAGGAACTCGTAAACATTACATATCTGGGGGAGCTTTGTGGTGCTCATGGTGGCTAGAAACTTCCTGATAGATTCTGCCACTTTGAATATTTTTACTTTCTTGAGGAGCAAGATTCCCCTGGAAGCAGGAAAGACTAAAGCTTCCTTCTGGAAGGTTGGGATGGCCATGACGTTTCCATGACAACAGGCTATCCTAAAATCCTGATGAAACCCTTTTTAAGACCTTGCAGGAAGAGCAAATGCTGCCCAGCTTCTAATGAGTGATAAGGGCTTTTCCAGTTGGAATCATGGCTGGGAGGACAGGCCGTCCTCAGCAGAACAGGGAGGAAATGGTGCACTGGGTGACCACAGTGACAAAGGGGGTGGAGAGGGCAGCGGTAGATGACAGCCGCCCACTGTGACTTCCTCTGGACAGACCCAGGTTAGAATTGTTCCTACATGAAAGAGCCACCTGGGAAGTTCTGAAAAGTACCAGTGTGCCCTTTCATTTGTTGAGACTGGCTGTAGGTAGGACTGTTACAGCCCCAGGCCGTGTGGAAAGACAAGTGGAATCAAAGACAAGGCCTTTGGCCTTGGGGAGCTTCTAGGTAAACACAGCAGCCGCTCTTCCTGTTTCAAGGATGAAGGTCGCTTCCCCCCACTCCCATCTCTGTGATTGAATCATAAATCATGGGCACTACTAGTGCACACTGAATTTTAGATCTGAAGCAGGGATTTTTCCTGAAGGACCCATGTCCCTGGAAATTATATAGAAAATATTCTGTGTACTTTACTGACCCCCATTCCTAGGAGTTCCCGTGACTTAATCTATGACCCCAAGAACCAAGAGCCAGTGGCTTAGAAACAAAAAGATTTTTCTTACTCTTGACCATGACCTCAATTTTCCCCTCACATGGAACTCAGGAGGAAATGAGATGACCTGATTCTACTTTTATTCTGGGTGTGTGTATGCATCTACATGTGTGTAAAATCTTACTAATTTTCTATGAGCAGAGACAGAATACAAGGGACTCTCTTGGGCTTGGGTTCTGCCAACTCACTGCCATTAAAAGAAAATTATTTTTCTTATCTAATATAAATGCAAAGATTTAAACTTACTTTCACAGTTTGCTAACTTATTGAGTTATTAAAATCAACAAACCCAGGAAGAAAAGAAGTCCTTGATTCAAGTGTTTTTCCCCCTTTCTTAGTAGAAAGCGTGTGAGTGGCTGGGGCAGGAACCGAGCAGGCAAACGCTGCCTCCTCTGACTTTGCTCTGGAGGTTCCGGGCTGCACTGTGTGTCACTCAAGTCGACTGTGAAGGGTGCGTAAAAAAATCCCCTGCCATGCTAGGGAACTCAGCGGGGACTCTGTTCAGGGCTATTTTTGTTATGGAGATTCAGAGACATCCGGGAATGCAAACCCACAGCGAGAGAGACAACCACCAGGACTCCTGAATGAGGCTTTTAAAAAACTCAATATTGCTCTTCCTCCATCCGCTTTCTTTCCCATCTCACAGGAAGATAGTCTAACAGAATACTTCCACAAAAACAAAGATGTTAAAACGAAAGTTTGTCATCCTCTAAGCCAGATGTTGAGCCATCCTGAGAGACCAGTCTCTATCTCCTGGAATGAGAAAGTCACAATCCACCCCCCATACCCGTCCCACCCCCACCTCCAGCCCCAGCCCCACCCCCCATGCCTACTCCTGTTCCCCCCCACCCCCCGCATGCAGACCAGTGGTCTGCAGACGCCTGTGATCCCGCATCACCACCAAGCAAATGTTTTCAGCATTGCCTGTGTACGCATAGTTATATATTTATGGTTTATAGAACATTCATAAGGTGATACGTCAAAGCATTATATAGACCTTGGAAAAGGTTATTGACAGTTGTTAATATAAATCCAACTTTAAAATGGACTTTTGAGAAATGGCAATGTTGTGGCTGACTTTGTGGCAGTGTATATGACTAGGGTCATTCATTTCTTTCAACGAACGTGCATTTTATTATCATTGGTCTTCTTGCAGGGAAAGGAAGGTTCCATGAGGGAGGAGGCTGCATCCGCCTTGTTTACTGACACGTGGTCAGCGATGGGAAGAGTCCTACCAACTGTGTGTAATTAATAAATGTGCAAAATGTACATTGAGCGTGGCTTTTCCAGGGAAGGCTTTAATAAGGAGATGTCATTTACATATAGATGTGGAGGATGTAAGAGAAGGAACCACGAAGACAGGCGGATGGAGAGTGTTCTAGGCACAGAGGCAAGGACAAGGGCAAGAGGTTTTTACTAAACAATTTACTTGACAAGAATAAGCATAGGCTCTGTGGATTTTTGTGTTGTTCACCTACACTACTGTTTCTTTAGAGGAACTAGGTCAGGGCAGAATGGCCGGATCACACGAGAGATGTGAAGTTTAACTCCTCAGAAAACCTCTGACCTGGGAGGTGGGTGGATTGCCTGAGCTCACAGGTTTGAGACCAGCCTGAGCAAGAGCAAGCCCCCATCTCTAAAAATCGCCGAGTGTTATGGTGGACACCTGCAGTCCCAGCTATTTGGTAGGCTGAGGCCATAGAATCACTTGAGCCCAGGAGTTTGAGGTTGTTGTGAGCTATGACTCCACAGTACTCTACTGAGGATGACAAAGTAAGACTCTGTCTCAAAACAAACGAACAAGCAAACTAACAACTAACTAAAAAATTCCACTGTTTCTCAGAATGGCTTTGCACTCTCACCATCAGTGTTAAGGCCCAGCCCCTTTGAAGGGTGTTTGTGGGAATACTTAAGGAAGGAGTCAAATCTTGAGATATGCTTGCATTACTAGTTAAAGATTTTATAAGTTTGAAACCAATATTCAATTACTGTTAGCAAATTAGAAATATTATTGGGACGAGGGAACAGAGTCTAGACAAGGGGAGACAGTTCTGGGGATTTGATTCAGACCCATTTTCCTGGCTCTCAGCACAAAGTGTGAGATCTTGTCACTTTAATATTTCTTCAGCCTGGTGTGTTGTATATTCCCCCCTTCCCCTGCAGCTGTAGGGAAGAAGGGTGTGCCGCCTTCTGAGCCCCGCTGCTCTTAAAACTATCTATCTCTTTGTCTGTGTCTGTTATTTCTCTATGGTAATTTTCTATGACTCTCATTAATCAATTACACTAATACTTTTCCAGTCTCCTGGCACCACCAGGTCTCCAGGATGTAAACCCACTGGGTGTTGAGGCTGGTCCCCGACACCCCTTCACAGCTCCCCCAGTTTCAGGTCAAAGTCTTATGGTCTAGGCTTTTCCATGGGTGTGTTGACGTCTCCTTGCATTTTAATTTGCATAACAGGGGGTAATTGATGACTCGGGACATTTCTGTAGGTGCTGATCTGCCATATTATCTTTTTGTGTGTTTTTTTGTAGAGACAGAGTCCTCACTTTATCACCCTCAGTAGAGTGCCGTGGAGTCACAGCTCACAGCAACCTCCAGCTCCTGGGCTTAGGCGATTCTCTTGCCTTAGCCTCCTGAGGAGCTGGGACTACAGGCACCCGCCACAACGCCTGGCTACCATAGTGAAATGTTTTAATCAGATGAATGTTCCAATCAGTTACCACCTTTTCCATTGTCTCGTTTGGGAGCTCACCATTAGTTTTGAGTATTCTCTTTATTTCCTGATGTAAGTCTCGTCTCATTTGATCTGAAAATATTTTCTCCTGGTCTGTGCCTTATGTTTTCATTCCCTTAAGAGCAGTTGCCTTGCAATAGCAGACATTTTAAACTTAGTCACAGTTCTACTCATCAGGCAGTTCTTCCACCAATTGTGCTTTTGATGTTGTCTTTAAAGAAATCCTCGCCTAACCCCAGGTCACAAAAAACCTCTTCTGTATTTTCTTCTGTGCATTTTCCACTTTTACATTTTATACTTAAGTGTATGATCCATTTAGAGTTCATTTTTATATTACATGCAGGGCAAAGTATGGTTTGAATTTTTTTTTACACGTGAATAACCAAATGTTCCATAGCTATTTGTCAAAAAGACTATGATTTCTCTACAGAACTCCCTTTATCCCATTGTCCAATCCATCGTACAGGTGGGCACATGTCTATTTCTCTCTCTTCTGTTCCTTTGATCTGTTTGTCTAATTTATACAAATGGTACCCTCTCCTGATTATGGTAGCTTTATAATGAGTAAGTCAAGAAATCAGGTAGTATTAGTCCTCTACCGTTATTCTTTCTTCTAAGCTGTTCTGGTTACTAGTGGTACTTTGAATCCTCCTACACATTTTAGAATCATTCTGTCAGTTTTGATTTCTGCCATAAAAAAGTCATCTGGAATTTTGATTGAAATTGCTTTGATTCAGCTTCAGGCAAACTGGCCCCTTTTGAGCCTTCTGACCCTGTGCACGGCACGGCTCTTCGCTGCAATGTTTTGTTAACTTCTGCACACAGGTGTTTTGTGTATTTCAACAGATTTATCCTTATTTATTTCATTCTTTAATGCTTTTGCCAAAAGTATTGTTGCTTTAATTTGAATTCCAATTATTTCTTCCAAATATATAAGAAACCCAGTTGATTTTATTGATTTATTAATCCATGGAGGATATTGATTTGTACTCTGCAAACCTGTTAAAACAAAAGTTGGTTTCAGTAGCTGCTTTTTATAAATTCTTTTAGATCTGCAATAAAGGTGATCATACCATCTGTGAATAATGAAAGTTTTACTTCTTCCTTTCTAATACAGACATCTCTTTTTCTTTTTCTTACCTGACTGCTCTGGCAGAAACCCCCAGTCTGAAGCTGCTGGAAATGGTGAGAGTGGGTATTTTATCTTGTTCTTGCTCTTTGCCTTTTACCCGTAAGCATGGTGTTGGCTATAGTTTTGCAGAGATGAGCTTTATCAGACTAAGGGAGCTTTCTTTAATTCCTAGTGCATTAAGAGTTTTTATCCCCCATTTTGCTGGATTTTTGTCAAATGTTTTCCTGTGTCCACTTGCATAATTACACTTTTTTCCTTTTTTTTGGTTTGTCAGTATGATGAATAGCATTGACTGATTTTTAAATGCCAATCTACCTCAGCATTCTTGATAGAAACTCAGCTTAGTCATGATGTATTTTTAATATGCAATGTGGATTCTACAGGTTAAAATGTAATATTTTTTGTATTTTTGTTCATGAGAAAGTTGGTGTATAAATTTTTTTTCTTGTAATGTCTTTGTCTAGTTTTTGTATCAGGGTAATGCTGGGCTCATAAAATGAATTGGGGACTCTCCCTTCATTTTCAATTTCTAAAAGAACTGATATAAAATTGGTGCTATTTCTTCTTTACATTTTTTGGTAAAATTTACTAGTGAAATTATTAAGGCCTAGAATTTTCTTTGTGGAAACTTTATAACTCAAATTTAGAACTCAAGTTTTTAATGGAAATGATAATTTTAAGTTATCTATCTTTTCTTGAGTGTGCTTTGGTAGTTTTTGTTTTTCAAGAAATTTATTACATCTAATTTGTTAAATTTATTGAGATAAAGTCATTCATTGTATTCTCCTGTTATTCTTTTAGTATCTGTAGAATCAGTAGTATTGCTGTCTGCTTCTTTTATTCCTGATATTGGTAAAATGTATCATCTCTTTGTTTTTAAACCATTCTGGCTGGAGGTTTATCAGTTTTTCTGATTTCTTCAAAAAACTAGCCATAGATTTTTATTCTCTTTCTCTCTCTTAGTTTTCTATATTTTCATTTTTGCTGTGATATTTATTATTTCTTTTCTTCTACTTACTTTGAATTTCATTAGTTCTTCTTTTTCTACTTTCTCAAAGTGGAAACATACACCATTTATTTGAGAACTTTTTATTTTTCTAATGTTGACATGTTGTGCTAAATATGCCCCCCTCTGAAGACCGCATTAGCAGTATTCCACAAATGTTTTTATATAGTGTTTCCATTTTTGTCCAGTTAAGAATGTCTTTTTGTTTCCTTTTGATCTTTTCTTTGATGCATGGATTTTATTCACTTTCCAGATATTCAGGGATTTTCCAGATATCTAGCTGGTTCAGGTTTAAACTTAACTCATTGTGGTCAGAGAACATACTCTGTAAGAATTATATTGTTTTAAATTTATTGAATAATTTTATGATGCTGAATATGGTCAAGAACCTTGGTAAAAACTTTATGGGCATTTGGGAGAGTGTGCATTCTACTGTTTATTGGGTGGGTTTTTCTACAGCCGTCAATGAAGTCAAGTTGGTTGGCAGCACTGTTTAAATCCTTTATATCCTTAAGGACTTTCTCTGAAGTTTATTTAACAATTATTGAGAGAGAGGGATTGAAATATTCTAGTACAATAGCAGATTTAAGTTTTCCTACTTTTTTTACTATTTTTCAACAAGTGACATTTTTCTGATTCTCTACATGACTGATAATCTTTGATTAAATGTCTGGCATGTTGAATTTTAACTTACTGGTCCCTAAATATTTTTGCATTTCTATACTTGAGCCTTGTTCTGAGACACAGTTAAACTACTTGTAAAGAGTGTGATTCTTTTGGGTCTTGCTCTTAAAATTGATTAGGTGAGACTGCTAGTCAATCTAGGAATAATTATTCCCTTATCCTGAGATGAGATCCAGCTGAATATTCTGCCCACTGTCCTGTGAATGATTCGGCACTCCCGTCCAACTGGTGGACACAGGGCGCGGTTCGCTAGCCCTGTTGGGTGGTTCACTCCTGGGCCTCGTGTTTCCTCAGACACACAGGTGACAGGAACACTGCTGACCATCCGAGGACGGCCTCTGCAGCCTCCGGCTCTTGCTCCCTGCAGCTCTGCCCTCCCTTTCCTTCGGCCCTACACACCTTGCCCCTGCAGGGCTCCCAGAACCTCCACGTTGCTTCTCCGTGCGGCTCACCACGTTCCCGAGACTTCTTTTTATGCTGCAACCAGAATCACCTCTCAGGACGGTGAGCATGTTTGTGGGGCCTCTGCACCTGCTTCTCCCCATCAGGGATCATCTTCCTTCTTTGTCTGACATCTAGTGTCTTGTAAATCATCAGTTCCTGAACTTTGTTCACCTTTTAGCTGTTTCAAGGGACAGGACAAATTCGGCCCCTGGGACCGATTCTGCCTCAGCTATAGAAGAGGTATGGAATCGGTCACATGGAGGTGTGGGTGTGGGTGTGGGTCTTACGTCCACGTGGGACCCCGGGTCACGTGGAGGTATGAGGGGGGTCTTACGTCCACATGGGACCCCATTCACCCACTGACCTCTGCTAAGCACAAGCAGACTAAGCCATTCTGCTCAATTTTTAAAGCCAGTTTTCAATTTTGTAAAAAATAATTAAGTACAATAAGTGACATCATCCCTAAATGCCCTGATTTGGGCAGCTTTAAGCTACAAAGCATGGCAGTAGCACAGATCCCCTAGCGAAGGTCTGTGGCTTCCTCCAGGACACGGCTTGGCCATCTGCTGTGACGTCCAGGTGTACCCAGGCCTCCAGTAGAGATCTGTTCTTACACACCAGGGGAGGATAATCCATTTCTGATTAAAGAGTAACAGAAGGAGTAACGTTGCTTTAGTATCCAGGGCCTCAGCATGCCCTGCCCCAGGTCCCCACGAGGGACTGAAAGTCGCTGTGGAAGGACAAGCCGATGAGGCTCCTCCTCTTGCAGTTGCCCCGTCGGATCCCCTGAATGTCCTGACTCATGGCTGATGAAACCACGGGAAATGAAACAAACGTTCCCAGGGCCCCCCGCCCTCTTCACTATTCCAGTTGGTGTGACATCCTATGCATTCTCTGCCCATTCTCCGTGCAGATCTGTTTGGTCATAAGGAGACGGAGGTGACATTTGTCCACTTTCATCTTGGAGGAGGACACATGGCATTTCTCCACTTTACTCGGAGAAGACGCCTCTGCACGGGTAGTTTCCTTCATTGGCCTTAACTTGCAGATCTCTAGATGGTGGGCCAGGATTTATTTCCATCGAAGCTTCTCCTCTTAGCCTGGGACTGAATTTAATCTTCTTGTAAAAGCACCACCCACCACCTAACTTATATGTTTTTTCCCTGTCAATTAGAAAAGTATTTCAGAACCTCCACTGCAAATATTAATCATGTCAGTATAACCCTTTTCCTATCTAACTTATTTTCTACAACTTGTCAGAAAAATTGTTGGCGAAGTCATAAGTCCAATGCCTGTGCTAATTTACTCTTAATAAATTCATGTGGGAACATTAGTGGCAGAAGGGCCCAATTTAATCCTCATCTTCTAGAATCCTTAATGCTTAAGTTCCCATTTCCATGACCCATATTTCACCATGTGCTTGGCTTACTTGTTGGCATCTTCTGCCCCCAAGTTGAATTAATGAAGCCTCTATCATGGGAGGTGACCTTCAATAAGTATGGTTTCTCATTTTCCACCCCCTTAAAGTTTAATAGAAAGTGTTCCTCTGTGGTGCTGTTAAATGTATCTACTTGGCTTAGAGATCAGAAATAGTTTAGAAGGTGGGTACAGTAACATAGGTACCATTTTAGAAGATTGAGATATAATTAAATACAATAAAGTATATACATTTTAGGTGTTCGGTTCGACAAATTTTGACAACTGTCTACCCAATACGAGCCTCACAACATTTCTGTCCCCCAGAAAGTTCCGTTGCACTCTTTCCCGTCAATTCCCACGCTGGCCTCATACCCACAATCTTATTTTCATCCCCACAGGTGCTCAGCGGCACTCCTGTGTGGCTCACCAGCACTGCCACCGGGCAGGTAGTCGGCTCGTTAGCCTGCTGTGCCTCCATCCACTTGCGTGCACTCCACCTTCATCCATCTGCTCTTCTGTCAATAGACAGGTGGGATTTTTCCAGTTTTCGGTACCTGTACACTTTCTTATGTAGATCTTTGTATCGAGGTGTTTTCAAGCATCAGTAGATTGGAGGGGAATTGCTGTTAGATTTTTGTTCATAATCTCCAATTTGGACCTGGCTCAGAGGGACAGCTCATTTCTGCTCCATGTGGTGTAGACTTGGGCCTCCTGAAAGCTGGAGGGCCTTGTACTTGGGGTATGAATTTGCCGAGAGGCTCCCTCACTTCCTGTCTGGTGGTTGATGCTTGGTGGCCAGGGTCTTAGCCAAAATACATTGATGTGTTCTCTTGTTGAGGATGCTCAGCCCCCTTACAGCCTGGTGGCTCGATTCCAAGAATGAGATTCACAGGGGAACAAGGCAGCAGTGCATGACACTCCCGTGACCACTCAGAAGTCACCCACTGTCATTTCTGCTATATCGTGTTGGTTGAGTTTGCCACAGAATTGCCCTGTCTTTAAAGGTAGAAGGAAAATAGAGTCTGAATAGTTGTGTGCTCTCAAAATTCACATGTTGAAATTCTAATTCCCAAGGCAATGGTGTTAGGAGGTGGAACCTTTTGAGAGATGATTTCATCATCCAGACAGAACCCTCATGGTTGGGACAATATGCTTACAAAAGAGACCCCAGAGAGCTAGCTTTCCCCTTCTATAGTGGGGAGGCACAGTTTTTGAATAAGAGGACCCTCAACGGATACTGTGCCTGCTGGTGCCTTGATGGGAGGCTTCCCAACCTCCAGAAATGCCACCAATGTCTGCTGTTTATAAGTTACCCAGTCTAAGATACTTTTTATTGTAGTCTAAACAGACTAAGACATGGGCTAAGACTTAGCCCCTACCACTCAACTTGAACATTGCCAACATCACCTTGTAAGAATTATACATACAATACGTTTTTTAGTTATCTTTGGAAAGTTCAATCTTCCACAAAGTTTCAAGAGGTGCTATCCTTCTGTAGGGCAATGTATATTAAAAATCTCAAAAATACAGGTATCTTAGGGCGGCCCCTGTGGCTCAGTGAGTAGGGTGCGGGCCTCATATACCGAGGGTGGCATGTTCAAACTCAACCCCAGTCAAAACTGCAAAAAAAAAAAAAAACAGGTATCCTTTATCCCAATCATCTTGCTTGCATATTGTCCAAAGGACATTATGACAAATGGTTTATATACAAAGGTTTATATACAAAGATATTTGTAACAATGGAAACAATTAAAAAACATGCGAATGCAAATATGAAGTTATTTCAGGTCAGGGTTTAATACTCTGTGATACTTTTTTTATGAAAGGTGGAACCTAATTCTCCCCCCCTTGAGTGTGGGATGTAGTAAGGAGTGACTTATACAAAAGAAACAGGACGCCGTTGTGTGTGACCCTGGAGACCACCCACAGGAATCTCTGACACTAGTCCTTGATTTCTCACAGGGCTCCCCCTCTCCCTTTCACTTTGCAGAAGTCTTTTGCCTTTTTATTTATTTATTTATTTATTTTTAAATTATAGCTGTGTACATTAGTGCATTCACGGGGTACAATGTGCTGGCTGCATATATAATTTGAAATATTTTCATCCAACTGTTTGACATAATCTTCATGGGATTTTCTCATTTACTGTATGAAAACATTTGTAATCTGCATTTAGTAGGTTTCACCTGCACTCTATTGGTTGCAAGTGACAAAAACACAGTTCAAACCAGC
>CAUYRH010129164.1:0-10546 GCA_963574655.1 Perodicticus potto
TGTGGCGGGCGCCTGTAGTCCCAGCTACTTGGGAGGTGGAGGCAAGAGACTTGCTTGAGCCCAGGAATTGGAGGTTGCTGTGAGCTGTGATGCCACTGCACTCTATCCAGGGTGACAGCTTGAGGCTCTGTCTCAAAAAAAAAAAAAAAAAAAATTGACATTCTTAAATTGACAATGAATATTTATACTAATTGATAATATTATTTATACTATTAAATTCTTGCTACCATTTTCGCTTTGAATATTTATACTATTGACAATATTATTTATACTATTAAATTCTTAGATTAATCTGACAATGAATATTTATACTAATTGACAATATTATTTATACTATTAAATTCTTTCTGCCGTTTTCACTTTGCAGCTATTCCTTCCATCTTGGAAACAAAACAAAAAATGAGGTTCGGTGCCTGTGGCTCAAGTGGCTAAGGCACCAGCCACATACACCTGAGATGGCAGGTTCGAATCCAGCCCGGGCCCGCCAAACAATGACAGCTGCAACCAGAAAAATAGCCTGGCGTTGTAGCAGGCATCTGTAGTCCCAGCTACTGGGGAAGCGGAGGCAGGAGAATCGCTTGAGCCCAGGAGCTGGAGGTTGCTGTGAGCTATGATGCCACAGCACTCTACCCAGGGCAACAGCTTGAGGCTCTGTCTCAAAAAAAATAAAAAATAAAAAAAAATAAATAAAACAAAAAATGAAAACCTTCCCTTTTGCAGAGCATATGTGCTGACTTGGAGACTGCATTTCCTTCAGAAGTCACCCCCCACCTCTGTTTTTTTTTTTTTTTAAAGTAAATTTTTTGCAGGTAAATGTGAGGGTACAACCAAGCAGCTCAAAATTTTTGGTTTTGTTAGGTGAAATCCCTCTTGTGGTTAGGTCCCACACACAAAAGTTGTGCCACACCCCCACACCCCGTGCCCATTCAGTGAGAGCACCCAACCGCTCCCTCTCCCTCAGCACCCCTCCCCCCAACTTGAATTGAAATGAGTTTTGAAATGAGTTTTCCGACAGTGTGGGCATGCATCAGATCACCTCCTGGCTTCATCTTCAGAAGTCCTCTCTTATCTCATATACCTGGGGCTGGTGTGGCAGGCACTGCTGTCTTTATTTCCCTGACAGGAAGGAGGGTGGGGTGTGAGCAAGAACTCAGGGCTAAGGCAAAAAATAAGGTAGTCAAATTGGCCTAACAGAGACCACTTACATGATTAGGCATTGGTGGGGGACACTCAGAGGTGGGCAGGGTTAAGAAGGCCCTGCATGTAGGGAGAGGAAACCTAACTGCCTGTGTATCATCTCTGTATCACCTAGAAACACCATCAGTTTCTAAATCCCAGAGCTGGGACCCAGCCTTGCACTGATGCTGGTGGACCTTTCCAAGCAGAAGTTCCCTCTAGGGCCTGCGGAGAGCTGGCCAGCTGTTTCCTCCCAGCAATGTCACCTTCCCCCCAGTTGTTATTAAAGAGTTTACTCCCTCTACTTGAGGCAGCCTCTTGCTTGCCTGGGAAGAAGTACCAGGCAACCGTTAGCCTCGAGCTGCCTAATTTCCTATGACCTCTGATCCCCTCCTGCCTTTGCCTAGTGCCACTCCTAGAAGAACTTCTCAGGGCTGAGGCTTGGCTGTCCCTGTAACAGCTCCCACCTGTGCCCCCTGGCACTGGCCACCCTGGCCAGGGCTCACCCTGAGGAGGGCTGAGAGGATAGGAAGGAGGGTGGAGAAAAATAGAGTTCAACTTAGAAGACAAAAGATTCTGGACAGGTAAAGAAAACAGACAACAGAAGTGGGAGATAATATGTAAGAAGGAACAGAATTTAACAATCCATTAGCTTTGTAGGGCAGGGAGTCAAAACCAGATCCCAGGGACTGGGAGCACGGTCTGCTTATTTCCAAGAAACAGAGGGACACGGCAGAGAATTCTGGCAGGGAGACGGCTCTGAGCGTGCAGCTGAGCACTGGTCTGACAGCCCAGGGGTCCAGGAAGGACTCTGCCTCCTACCTCTCAGGAACTAATACGATATTTTTAAAAGGGGGAGGGATAAGGCCCCCCTCAGCCTTGACTGGCCACAGAGCAGTACGGTGGGGATAAATGCATGAAGAACTCTAAAGCCAAAGGCTTTTTAAGAAAAAACCCTTGCAGTAGATAAACCACGGCATTATCATCATTAAATCCCAGCCCTGGCGTGAATCCTCAGAGCTCTGCAAATAAGCTGACAGCTCATTAAATGTTTCTCATTTGCTCCCCTAGGTTCTGCCATTTTGCCTCTTCTGCCAACATTTTATTTGTGTGCCCCCCACCTCGTGAAGGATGGCACGCGCACACAGGGCGGCAAGGGCAGAAGGCAAGGTGAGACCAAGTCACCAAACCTCTCTGACCAATCCCTTTGCTAAGCTTCCCTAGCAGCATGGGGTGCCGGGGATGTCATTATCCAGAGGCATTTCCTGGTGCTATTTGTGAGCCTCCTCTCTACTGGGGCTGAGAGAGGATTGGTGGGTAAGAGAAAGTCAGGCGACAGGCCCAATTTCCTGGAGCAGCTGAATACTTTTGTAAGCAGCCCAGCATCTCAGAATGGGACCAAGGGTCACCAGGGGTCTCCAATCCAGTGTACAGGTGACTCTTGGAGGCTAGACAGTTGTGTCTCTGCTCCCCTAGGGCTGTCTCTCTGCCCTAGCATCCTCCTCTGTCTCCCCAAGGAGTTCCTGGCACAAACTGCACTTCCCTTCCCTCCCCACTGCCCGTCAGCCCCATTTTCCTGCTCTATAGGCTAAAACAAGACCAGCGCATTCTGTAAAGGTAGCTTTGCTTCTCTGTTTTACCCATAGCTCACGGGTGAAATCAAGAGAGGAGAGGCACAGGGCAGCGCCTGTGGCTCAAAGGAGTAGGGAGCTGGCCCCATATGCCGGAGGTGGTGGGTTCAAACCCAGCCCCGGCCAAAAACTGCAAAAAAAAAAAAAATAAATAAAGAGGAGAGGCACAAAGGAGGCAGGAAAATGGGGGGCTTACTGCCTCCCATTCCTACTGATTTTATAATGGCTCACTGTTGCCCGCCTGCTTCTCACCAGCGGAAATTCTACTTGGAAACACTTGTTAAAGGATGAAGTTTCCAGCATGTCTGGAGGGCAAGCTATGCTCCCGTCCAGACATTCTGCATGTCCATCCTTACAAGTTCTGGGGAGCACTGGATAGACTTGGGGCTCCTCCTCCTCCTCGCCTCCGCACTATCTTGCAGTGTGACAGGGATCCCACTGGGTTGTGAGGGCTCACGTCCACCAATGCAGGCTCCAAGCTGCTTAAGAACTTCTCTCACCTGTACTCCCAGCACCCAGCCAGGGTCTGGCTAGGTCTTCAACAGCATCAGAGGAAGGAATGAATGAATTCAGACCACCAGAGAAGCAATAGAGACCCCTGGTTAGGAGACAGGGGGCACTTAGATTAGGATCCCAGTGCTGTTACTTCCTACCAGTGTGAGCCTCAGCTTCCTCATCAGTAAAATGGGGAGAGCAGGAGTACCAACCCTCCAAGGATGAAAGTGAGGGTTAAGTCAGAGGGTATAAACCAAGGCCTGCTCCTTGGTCACAGACTGTTCACCTTACAGCAGTTGCCAAGTAACTCTTGAAAACATGGAAAACATAAGCACCCATTGGGTATGGGTAAGTCAGCCATGAGAGCCTGGTTGTACCCAGCTTGACACCAGAGAAACCTGTGCCCAGTGCCCAAGGGCTGAGGGCCTGAGTGCTGCCAACAGGGGCCACTGGATGCAGCAGGAGAAGTGAAACCACAGACCTGTTGGAAAACTTCAGCTGGGAGGCCCTCTGTCTCTGTCACTCCTTCCACGTGACACCCTGCCGTCAGGAGCTGGGCTGTTCCCGCAGACCGAATCCCTTTTGCTTCGGGATTATAGAAGCCTCCAACCCCTCCTCCTCCCCTTGCTCTCACCTCCGGTGCCGCCCACACATCTCTGCCAAGGCTAGTTCATGTTCTTCAGATACTCCCACTGCAAGTTTTCTTTTTCACAGAATGAGGGACTGAAACCACTTTTAACGTTTCACAAAGCAAACAATCTTAGGAAGACTGGGTAGGGGGTGAGAGGAAAAAATAAAATATATCACAGAACAGCCTTAATAAAGCATTTTTAGATTTCAGGGTTCCCTGTAGTTTTCACATCATGTATTGCCTTTATTTATTTATTTATTTTTTATTATTTTTTTTTGAGACAGAGCCTCAAGCTGTCACCCTGGATAGAGTGCTGTAGTATCACAGCTCACAGCAACCTCCAAGTCCTGGGCTCAAGCGAGTCTCTTGCCTCTGCCTCCCAAGTAGCTGGGACTATAGGCGCCCGCCACAACGCCCCGGCATTTTTTAGTTGCAGCCACCACTGTTGTTTGGCAGGCCTGGGCTGGATTCGAACCCGCCAGCTCAGGTATGCGTGGCTGGCTCCTTAGCCCGTTGAGCCAGAGGCGCCGAGCCCATGTATTGCCTTTAAAGTCTGGAGGTTAAGTGAAGGAAAGGAGGGCTCTTTCATAGCCATGTTTTCAAGCAGACCACAGCTACAACACAGAGGCAGCGGTGAGAGCTACTAAAGCAGATGCAAATGCAGAGCTCTACAGAGAACCGCAGCGGCACAGCTCAGTGGCTATCCCAGCACCCGCTGCCCTTTCTCTCCCCCTACCCACCTCCACCACAGAAGCTAAAAGCCCAGGCCTCGTTCCTAGTCTCCCTTCAAGTCGGGGTGGCCGCTTGACACAAATGAGACATGACATAACCACATGTCTACTGGTTAGCATGACATAACCACAATTCTACTGGGAGTTTCTAGGTAAGTTTTGTAAATGGAACAGTCACTCTCGTTGCCCCTTCTGTTTCTCTCTGTCTTGAATGCAGATGTGATGTCTGCAACTACAGTAGCCATCTTGTAACCAGAAAGTGACAGGCAGGAAGGAAAGGCCAAGAACACCACTAAGACGCCAACTCAGGGCCCTATCTCAGTTCAGCCCCAGCCACGAGGACTTGTTATGTGTGGAAAGTAACTTCCCATTGGTTTAAACCACCATAACTTGGGTTTCCGGTTGCTTACAGCTGAAATCATTACTAATTGATTCAACATCTCACCTGTAGCTTTGTAGAAAGACCTCTTCACTAATTCAAATTCAAGACTATTTCTGTCATACCAGGTTTTAAAGCAGATGTCCTATCTCATCTCACCGGCTCTTCTGTGAAGTTTTGAACCTACTTTTCTAAGCACCTATTATTTTTATGTCTACTCAAAATGTCTCCTGGCCACCTCCAACTTACAGTGACTCCCTATATCCCTGTAAGTGGTTTAGCCATCCACTTAACTGTTGTAGCCAGGGTCTTCCTTGATGCCACCATCTTCTATATACTCTCATCCAATATATCACCAAGCTCTATGAATTTTGCCACCTGAATATTTTTCGAATCTACTCACTTCTATCTCTCTACTATTCCCACCTAAGTCCAAATTTTGCATGGCTAGACCATCACAATAGCCTTCTAATTGGTCTCTCTGTATCCACACTTGGCCTTCTGCAATGACCTTATACATGTAAAAATGCAAATCTGATCATGTCATCCCCTTCCTTAGAAACCATTAATGGTTTCCTTATGTTCCTATGGTAAAGTACAAATTCCTTAGGATCTAAAAGGCCTTGTCAGATCTTGCCCCTAACTACATCTCTAGCCTTATCCTGAGTCTTTCCACTTTGCTCTTTCGGCTTAAACTATAGTGTCATTCTTTCAGTTTCTCAAATCCATCATACACATTTCTGCTTTACAGCCACCACACATGCATTCCCTAAATGGGTGTGTGTGGGGTAGGGCGAGGGGGGAAACTCCCTGACAGCTTTATGGTTTATTTAACCCTCACATATTCCTCTGTAGCCCAAACAGTGGATTTTTAATTTTAGATATTAGACTTTTTCTGTTTTAGATTTTCAGTTAGTTCATTTAAAACAAAAGTTTCCCCTCTCTCCCGAGATTCCCCATCTGCTCACTCATTATGGTCATCTTTTCCTTTAAGTTCCACACCATTTACATAATGGATGCATTTGGCATTGTCAATTAATTTCAACACTGGGTCGCATCAGAGACATCAGAGTCCACTGCTATTGGAATGCTTTTTTTTCTTGATTATGGGTCATGATTTCTTATTTTTCTGCAAGTCTAATAATTTTTAATAGTATGAAGGAAGGGCTACCCAGAAAGTATCATGCAATAAGAAAAACAGTATTTTTTTTTTTTTTTTTTGAGACAGAGCCTCAAGCTGTCACTCACCCTGGATAGAGTGCTATGGCATCACAGCTCACAGCAACCTCCATTTCCTGGGCTCAAGCGAGTCTCTTGCCTCTGCCTCCCAAGTAGCTGGGACTACAGGCGCCCACCACAACGCCCGGCCATTTTTTGGTTGCAGCCGTCATTGTTGATTGGCGGGTCCAGGCTGGATTCGAACCCGCCAGCTCAGGTGTACGTGGCTGGCGCCTTAGCCTGTTGAGCCACAGGCGCAGAGCCAGAAAAACCGTATTAAAGTGGTTGTTTTATGGCCAGCCACTTACACTAGAGTTGGTGGATTTGAACCCGGTCTGAGCCAACTAAAAACAACAATGACAACTACATCAACAATAACAAAAAAATAGCTGGGCATTGTGGCAGGCACCTGTGGTTCCAGCTACTTGGGAGGCTGAGGCAAGAGAACTGCTTAAGCCCTAGAGTTTGAGGTTGCTGTGAGCTGTGATGCCATAGCACTCTACCGAGGGCAACAGCTTGAGACTCTGTCTCAAAAAAAAATAAAATAAAAATAAATAAATAAATAAAATGGCTGGATACTTCTAGACAGCCCTCGTATGATAGTCACTGCAGACAAAACCTTGTGGCCACATCTATAAGGTATCCCCAGTACAGCACCACTCTCCTGGTGTCTCTGTTCTGCTTTAAGCCCCATAGCCATTGTTCACTGTTAAGCCTCATAGAGTCTTGCTCTCCTTCTTCTCCTGTTTTTTAGAACAAATCAAGTGCTGACCTCAAAGACAACTTCTTCAATGAATTTGCACAGGAGTTCAGCAAGAACCAGGCAAGTCACCATGGTAACTAACCAATTCCGCTGAATAGTTGAAAATTCACAGCTGACAATTTAAAGAACAATGTCCCTCAGTTAGGTTATTACATTTCCAACTAGAGGCAGAGGTCAAAACAAAAGAGCTAATTAGGTAGCCCTTCCAACAATGCCTAGAACAAAACCATCTGACAGGTCCAAGAGGCGATCTGGCATTCCTCCAGGTAACGTGGTAGACACCAATTATCAGCAGATAGGGGCTCCCACTGCCTGGGATGGCAGTGGGATGGTAGAGAAAGCAACATCTTCAGCTTTCCTCTTCTCATTCAGTCTCCAATGTGACTGTGCTTAAAAGAAGCAAAGCACTGTGTTAACAAGTTCTAACGAGCACTTTTCCAAATCCATATGCTATTCTCTGCTGCTCTCTGAATAAATTATAATGAGAAAAGAGTCTCATTTAAGACAAATCTTTTACTGAGAAAACTAGAGGTCATATTTCTGTATGGCTTGGTATTGTGAGTTGGTATATAGCATTCTAATTCAGAAAAGTTTTGTGGTGACCAGAGGTTATTGAGAACTTTGTATTTTCTTTGCATATATGAACTACAGTATTCGATCTGACTGAAAGTCTACTTCCATTCTCACAGAGCAACCCATGGGCTACTATGGAAGGGCACATCTATCCTCCTTACGCTGGCTACCACAGGGGAAGAACTACCACAACACACTGAGAGCAGCCTTTCACGATACCTCCACCTTTTTGGGCCCTGTGTACGGCCAGTCTCCTGAATGCAGAAGAATACACAGATCATCAAATTGCCACAAGCTGTGTCCCTAATTTGCTGTAATCATTTATCTCTGGAGTTTCAGGCGGTGATGCTTCAATTCTAGTATCCTGAAACTTGGCAAGCTTAAGGGATAACCAGCGCAGAATGTTTCCAGTATATTCCAGAACAGATTATTTTGCCCAGGTAACTGGTGATTTAATAAGCAAGTCCCTAGTTTTAATGACTGGCTTTGCCCTTTAGTCCCTGAATATGGAAAGAGGTAAAAGTCACCTTAAAGACCACTTGGTCCGACCCCTTCATTTTATTCATGAGAAACTAAGGCCCAAGGACCAGTTTACAGAGCTTTGGTTATTTGCTTAGCTTTCACTTTGGCCTTCCCTCATGGAGACCAGCCATCTCTTCATTCTTTTTAGATAATCATCTCTGGATCCCACAAAATTCCATTTTATCTTTCTGGAGGTCTTATTAGATGAAGACAGTTTTCTCTTTTTCTTTACAGCTTTGTTGCTGCTATAATTATGGGTGTTTTTTGACCTCTGTGGCAGTGAATTGAAAGGTCAGCAAACAATGGCCTACAAAGGCCTCCAGGTGGCATTCTTGACTTACAGCTGGAGACACAAACCCATTGCCCCCCAGGTGACTGATGATGAGGCTCATCTGCTTCCTGCCTGTGTTCCTGTGGCTCTGAGAGCCCTTCCTAGAGCTTACCCCCAACACTGAGGGGTACCCAGAAGACCAATACCCAGAAGACCTTGCTGTTGCCTGCCAACACTTAAAGTATTATTGGGGCACCACCAGGCTGACACTCACCTTTGCATAAGCGGTTGTCCTAATAAACCACTGTTTGAGGTACTTCTGTTCCACCTTTGCTCCAGAACGCCATGAACAGCCATGTTCATCTACCTGCTCATTGGCCAGCACTGTTTGATCCACTGGGTCCCAGTTAACCAACGCCTGTTATAATTCATAAAAAAATGATACAATCTGGTGAGTACCTTTAAATAGGACCATTTCGAGGTTTCTTACATGTGAGAGGTTTCACAAACGCAACAGCTCTGCTCTGAGACTTGAGGGCATCTCCTTAGAGTACTGCTCAGCAAAGAAACCAGCAGAAAGCTGTAAAAGGGACACATGAACGGCCGGGTTTCACCTTATTAACAGGCTTAGGAAGGAAGGCTCTAATTGTGTGTCTAACTCAACTTTGGTATCTGCTTATATGAAGGGATAAATTTGCAGGATAGAAAAATTTAATAAACAAAAGAAAAAAAGAAAAGATGGTGCCTACCTAAAAGCAGATGGGAATCACTTCAGGGGAAACTAGGTTGGTTCTTTTAATCCTCACAACAACATTTTGTTTTTGTTATTCTAGCTTAAGAATTTTCAAAAATTTATTTCTATTGCACAAGATAAGTAGCTCTCATAAAAAGTGTTTTTCCCCACAATGATCTTTTGTGGTAAGTATATTATTATCCCCATATTGCAGAAAAGTAATTTGAGGAACAGAGAAATCAAATAACTTACTCAAGCCTGGTATAGCCTGAGGATAGACGAGCAAGCACACATCCCTCCCCAGTAAAACTCTGCTATCTTTGGGGGCCTATAAGGTGAGCTGACAGTATATTCAAGATGGAATCCTCCTTTTTGTGACCAATGGCTTGTGTTAATGAGGCCATGGATAGAGACGCTGGTGAGCAGTGAGTGAGCAATGATACAGATTCTGGGAAGACCCGGAAGAGAAAGCTCAAACTCGGTGTGTCTTTATAGCACACACCTCATGTCACATGGAACACAAATCAGTTTTTTTTGTTTGTTTGGTTTTTTTTTTTGAGACAGAGCCTTAAGCTGTCATCCTGTGTAGAGTGCCATGGCATCACAGCTCACAGCAACCTCCAACTTCTGGGCTTAAGTGATTATCGTGCCTCAGTGCCTCAGCCTCCCAAGTAGCTGGGACTACAGGTGCCTGCCACAATGCCTGGCTATTTTTTGGTTGCAGTTGCCATTGTTGTTTGGCAGGCCAGGGCTGGGTTCAAACCCGCCAGCTATGGTGTATGGGGCTGGCGCCTTAGCCGCTTGAGCTACAGGCACCGATCCTAAATCACTTTTGTTACGGAATAATGTCTTATCAGTAAGTATTAGGATGTGTCAGAGGAACATGTCTTGGGAACACTAACTTGGGTGTTCTAAAAACAAAAACAAAAACAAACAAAAAACCCAAATAACTTACCTAAGGTCATATAGTAAGTGAACAGAGACAGAACAGGATAGGAACTCAGGTCTCTAGAAATCAAGTTTTTTTTTTTTTTTTTTTTTGCAGTTTTTGTCTGGAGCTGGGTTTGAACCCACCACTCTGGCATATGGGGCCGGCACCGTACTCCTTTGAGCCACAGGCGCTGCCCTAGAAATCAAGTTTTGATGTTTTTCATTTTGAGGGGTTCTTTTTTGCAATTTTTTTTTTGTTGTTTTTTTTGCAGTTTTTTGCCAGGGCCAGGTTTGAACCCGCCACCTCTGGTATATGGGGCTGGCGCCCGACTCCTTGAGCCACAGGCACTAACCCCTTTTTTGCAATTTTTAAAAACTTCTGTGTAAACTTCTGTTTAGATTAAAGTAACTTGAAAAAACATTAAGTGTTCAACTAGATGAATTTTTACATAGGTACATACTCATGTAACTATCACTCATATCAAGATGTAGA
>CAUYRH010129165.1:0-11877 GCA_963574655.1 Perodicticus potto
GGGGAGGATGGGTGGAGGGAGGGCAATTGGTGGGATCACACCTACGGTGCATCTTAGAAGGGTACTGGTGAAACTTATTAAATGTAGAATATCAATGTCTTCATATAGTGATTAAGAAAATGCCATGAAGGCTATGTTTAACAATTCGACCAAAATATTTCAGATTGTATATGAAGTCAGCACATTGTGCCCCATGATTGCATTAATGTACACAATTATGATTTAATAAAATTATAAAAAAACAAAAAAAAAACAAAAAAATAAATAAAAAATAAATTAAAATGGAAAAAAAAGAAAATATCTCAAGAAAGAGGATGTGGGCTCGGCGCCTGTGGCTCAACGGGCTGGGGCGCCAGCCACGTACACCTGAGCTGGTGGGTTCGAATCCAGCCCGGGCCCGCCAAACAGCAACGGCTGCAACCTAAAAATGTCTGGGCGTTGTGGCGGGCGCCTGTAGTCCCAGCTACTTGGGAGGCGGAGGCAGGGGACTCGCTTGAGCCCATGAATTGGAGGTTGCTGTGAGCTGTGATGTCACAGCACTCTAACCAGGTGACAGCTTGAGGCTCTGTCTCAAAAAAAATAAAAATAAAAATTAAAATTAAAATTAAAAAAAAAGAAAGAGGATGTGGTTAACTGTGCCACATACCCCTCATTTACCCATCTATACATCTTACCTGGGGCTATATCTTCAAAATGTTTTGGGAAAGTGATACTTCCCACTAACTCTGTTTTTACCACTCTGATCTTATCAAGAAATCAGCTTCACTCCTAATTTACAGATAAGATTAAGGACATTGATCAAAAAGTCCTTAACTGGCTTGGCGTCTGTAGCTCAGCAGCTAGGACACCAGCCATATACACCCGAGCAGGTGGTTTCTAATCCAGCCCGGGCCTGCCAAACAACAACAACTACAAACAAGAAATAAAAAATAGGCTCAGTGCCTGTGGCTCAAGTGGGTAAGGCGCCAGTCATATACAACTGAGCTGGCAGGTTCGAATCCAGCCCAGGCCCACCAAACAACAATGACGGCTGCAACCAAAAAAATGGCTGGACGTTGGGGCGGGCACCTGTAGTCCCAGCTACTTAGGAGGCAGAGGCAGGAGAATCACTTAAGCCCAAGAGTTTGAGGTTGCTGTGAGCTGTGACGCCATAGCACTCTACCCAGGTTGACATAACGAGACTCTATCTCAGGAAAAAAAAAAAATAGCCAGGTGTTGTGGCCAGCGCCTATAGGCCCAGCTACTTGGGAGGCTGAGGCAAGAGAATTGCTTGAGCCCAAAAGTTTGAGGTTACTGTGAGCTATGATGCCATAGCACTCTACGGGGGGAGACAAAGTGAGACTCTTTCCCAAAATAAATAAATAAATAAATGAATAAATAAGTAAAACTACTAGGGCAGCTGCCATCATCTAAAATACCTTTCTAGGGTGGTGCCTGTGGCTTAATTGGTAGGGCACCGGCCCTATATACCAAGGGTGGTGGGTTCCAACCCAGCCCTGGCCAAAATGCAACAAAAAAATAGCCGATAGCCGGGTGTCGTGGTGGGCACCTGTAGTCCCAGCTACTCGGGAGGCTGAGGCAAGAGAATCGCCTAAGCCCAGGGAGTTTGAAGGTTGCTGTGAGCTGTGACGCAAATGCACTCCATCAAGGGTTAATAAGTGAGACTCTGTCTCAAAATAAATAAATAAATAAATAAATAAATAAATAAATAAATAAATAACCGGGCATTGTGGTCAATGCCTGTAGTCCCAGCTACTCAGGAGGCTGAGGCAAGAGAATCGCCTAAGCCCAGAAGTTGGAGGTTGCTGTGAGCTGTGACACCATAGCACTCTACTGAGGATGATAAAGTGAGACTCCATCTCCAAAATAAATAAATAAAATAAAATCTTTTTATTTTCTAAACTACTGACTTTCCTTGACAGGATTTTCTTTGTTCTGAAGAGATTAATAAGACATGGAATGGGATTATTAGGGTTAGGGTTAGGGTTAAGCCATGCCAAATTTTCTGAGACTACAGCCAGCTACATATTATGGCCCATTTTTATGCACAGTTTTAAAGTGATGGGCCAAATTACATCAAGAAAAATTTAGAATTCAAATGGTCATTATTCAAAAAATCTGCAACTATGGAGTTAACATGTAGAGTCTGCTAAATTCTCTATTTTTTTCTGCCTACTTTTAATCTGCTGCCTTTTTACAGTTAAGATAAAACTTACTAACACTCATTTGAAAAATTAATAATCTTGGGGTTCAGCACCTGTAGCTCAAGCGGCTAAGGCACCAGCCATATACACCAGAGCTGGCGGGTTCGATTCCAGCCCTGGCCTGCCAAACAACAATGACAACTACAACCAAAATATAGCTGGGTGCTGTGGTGGGCACCTGTGGTCCCAGCTACATGGGAGGCTGAGGCAAGAGAATCACTTAAGCCCAGGAGTTGGAAGTTGCTGTGAGCTGTGATGCCACAGCACTCTACCCAGGGTGACAGCTTAAGGCTCTGTCTCAAAAAAAAAAAAAGAAAAAAAAAGAAAGAAAAGAAAAGAAAAAGAAAAATCTTTAAAAAAGAACCAGGTGTGTATAAAAATTAAGCTCTCATATAAAAAATTATTGCTCAGGACAATAAAATAAGGTGTCTTTGTCTAGCATAAACATATTGTTTTATCTGCCACACAGAAGGCAAAAGGAAAAACCTAAGGAAAAAAAGAAAGAAATTGCTAAAATTCTTCCCCACTCACATTTGCTAATCAAGTAAACCAGACAGGTAAACAAAAGATAGATTCATTACTAATTCAAGTCTACTTGGAGATTTTGTTTGCCTTATAAAATTCAGCCAATCCTTGGCTCAGTGCCTGTAGCTCAGCAGCTAAGGCACTAGCCACATACACTGGAGCTGGTGGGTTTGAATCCAGCCTGGGCCGGCCAAACAACAGTGACAACTACAAAAACATAGCCAGGTGTTGTGGTGGGCACCTGTAGTCCCAGCTACTTGGGAGGCTGAGGCAAGAGAGACAAAGTTTTAGAGACAGAATTTCACTTTGTCGCCCTTGGTAGAGTGCCATGGCATCACAAAGCTCACAGGGCTTAGGTGATTCTCTTGCCTCAGCCTCCTGAGTAGCTGGGACTACAGCCGCCTGCCACAACGCCTGGCTATTTTTTTGTTGCAGTTTGGCCGGGGCCGGGTTTGAACCCACCATCCTTGGTATATGGGGCTAGTGCTCTACCCACTGAGCCACAGGTGCCGCCCCAAGAGAATCTCTTAAGCCCAAGAGTTTGAGGTTGCTGTGAGCTGTGATGACACAGCACTCTATCAAGGGCAACGTAGCGAAACTTTGTCTCAAAAAAAAAAAAAATTTGTTTTTTCAGCCAATCATAGACAATATGTAAGTATTAAAAATGTAATCCTAAATTAATTTGAAACTTAAAAAAAAATGTGAAAGAAGCTTTTTAAAATCAAACTGCCAGGGCGGCGCCTGTGGCTGAAAGGAGTAGGGCGCCAGCCCCATATGCCAGAGGTGGAAGGTTCAAACCCAGCCCTGGCCAAAAACAGCAAAAAAAAAAAAATAAAATAAAATAATAAAATAAAATAAAACTGCCACAGAAACTACTTTACCGGAAAGTTTGGGTCACAGCCTTAATTAGATTACTTATTGGGGCATCTAAAGTTTAGCCCTGTGAACAGGCTCCAGTTTTGTCTGAAACATGATTTGTATTCAATTGTCTTTTATACAGTGGTAAGTTTGTGTTACATGACTAAAATTCTAAAAGGAAAGCTAAAAGATCTTCGTGTGTATATATTTGTATTTAGATGTCTTTATGCATACGTACATGTATTATGTTATGTGTTGTTTTGAGACAGAGTCACACTCTGTTGCCCAGGCTAGAGTGCCATAGCATCCTTATAACTCTTAGCAACCTCAAATTCTGGGGCTCCAGAGATTGTAAGCCTCCCAAGTAGCTGGGACTACAGGTTTGTGCCCCCACCTCTGGCTAGTTTTTCTATTTTTAGTACAGACAGGGTCTCTCTCTTACTCAGGCTGGTCTCAAACTCCTAAGCTGAAGCAATCCACCTACCTCAGCCTTCCTGAGTGCTAGGATTATAGGCATGAGCCACTGCACCTGGCTTTCTATGTTATTTTTTTAAAAAAATGTTTATCTCACTCACCTACTTATTTTTATTTATTTATTTATCCATTGTTTTAGAGGCAGAGTCTTGCTCTGACTCCCAAACTGGAGTACAGTGACCTAATCATAGTTCACTATAGCATCAAATTTGTGGGCTCAAGAGCTCCTCCTGGCTCAGCCTCCCGAGTAGCTGGGACTACAGAGATTTGCCACCTCCCCTGGCTAAAGTTTCTAGTTTTTGTAGAGACAGAGATCTCATTATGTTGCCGAGGCTGGTCTCAACCTATTGGCCTCAAGTGATCTTCCCACCTCCCAGCTTCCCAAAGTGCTGGGATCATAGGCTTTTTCTAACTTTTTGACAAATAAGACTACTTTAATATTGCAGTACATTGAGCTCCATAGAGACAGCACCAGGGCAAGTGAGAGCTGGATGGGCACTGGGTGACTCTCTGCCTCACTGAAGAAAAACAACTAAACATGGGCAAAGAAGGTCCTAAGAAGCCGAGAGTCAAAATGCTGTGACATGCATTCTTTGTGCAAACTTGCTGGGAGGAGCACAAGAAGAAGCACCCAGATGCTTCTGGTCAACATCTCAGAGTTTTCCTTTCTTTCTTTTTTTTTTTTTGTAGAGACAGAATCACACTTTATCACCCTCAGTAGAGAGCTGTGATGTCACACAGCTCACAGCAGCCTCTAACTCCTGGGCTTAGGTGATTCTCTTGCCTCAGCCTCCTGAGTAGCTGGGACTACAAGCGCTCGCCACAATGCCCGACTACTTTTCTGTTTTGCAGTTCGCTGAGGCCAGGTTTGAACCCGCCACCTTCGGCATATGGGGCCGGCGCCCTACTCGATGAGCCACAGGTGCCGCCCCAACATCTCAGAGTTTTCTGAGAAGTACTCAGAGAAGTGGAAGACCATGTCTGCTAAAGAGAAAGGAAAATTTGAAGATATGGCAGAGGCAGAAAAGGCCCATTATGAAAGAAAAATAAAAACCCATATCGCTCCTAAAGGGGAAACAAAAAAGAAGTTCAAGATTCCCAATGCATCCAACAAGCCTCCTTCAGCCTTTTTCTTGTTCTGTTCTGAGTTTTGCCCAAAAATCAAGGAACATCCCAGCCCATCCATTGGTGATGTTGCAGAGAAGCGGGGAGAGATGTGGAGTAACACTGCTGCGGGTGACAAGCAGCCTGATGAAAAGAAGGCTGCAAAGCTGAAGGGAAAGTATGGAAAGATGCTGCTGCACACCGAACTAAAGGAAAGCCTGATGCAGAAAAAAAGGGAGTCGGCAAGGCTGACAAAAGCAAGAGAAAGAAGGAAGAGGATGAGAGGAGGAAGATGAAGATGATGATGACGAGTAAGTTGGTTCTAACACAGCTTTTTTTTTCTTGTCTCTAAAGCATTTAACCCCCCTGTACACAATTCACTCCTTTTAAAGAAAAAAGATTGAAATGTAAGGCTGTGTAAGTTTTGTTTTTAAACTGTACAGTGTCCTTTTTTGTATAGTTCACACACTACCAAATGTGTCTTTAGATAGCCCTGTCCAGGTAGCACTTTCAACAGCCACTAACCCTGTCTGGTACAGTATGGGGTTTGTAAATTGGCACGGAAATTTAAAGCAGGTTCTTGTTGGTGCACAGCACAAATTAGTTATATATGGGATGGTAATTTTTTCATCTTCAGTTGTCTCTGATGCATGTATATGAAATAATGTTCTGTTAACTGAATACCACTCTTTAACTGGAAAAAAAAGTTGCAGCAGTTTTGTTGACATTCTGAATGCTTCTAAGTAAATATAATTTTTTTACTAGTTCTGTTGTCCTTTTCATAGATCTGAAATTTTTCTTCTTGAGAAGAATCCAGTCTTTTGCTTTTTGCCCATTATGGATCACACAAACTATGACATCCTTTATCTTTTCATATAATTAAGCTGATATAAAGCTTTTGTCTACACACCCTGCACATCATGATGAGGTTAATAAAAGTTAAATTGAGAGAGTTTTCATGTATAACTGAAACTCCAAAGTTGATAACAAATTTCAGATAGCCCACTAATATTTACAAAGTGAAGAGTAAGTAATCTACTCACGGCATGGGATTATTAGAATCAAACGTTTTGAAAGTCTGTCCTTGAAGGACTAATGGAAAAGTTTGTTCTAATCTTTACATGAGGATGTATTCTTTAACTACCATTACTATCTAATGGCAGTTATAGTTTGCAGTTCCCATATTAAAGAGGGCCTGAGAATGTATCCCTCAAACCGTGAGCTTAAAATACAAGACTGCCGTATGACAATTTTTTTTTGATGTTAGTCCCAGCAAAGACTAAGAAAGTGTTAGCTGTACATGTTTGTTCCCATTTATCTAAATATGGACTTTTCAGGAAACTTCAGATTCTCCATTAAGAGTATCTTTAATTAGTTGGGCCAGCCTTTAAAATGATAACCACATTTAAAATAGGTTATATTTTCTTGTATTGTGGTTTATCTCATTTTGAATCAAAATGATAAGAGGAAAAAAAGATGTTTAAACTTTGCATTTTAATGCAAATTATTCAATTTATTTGAGTTTAATTTTTCCTTATAAAACCCACACTCATTCATTAGAGTCATGTTTATCTGCTTAGCAGTTTAGTGAATAGTTTGGCAATTTTATGGGTTTTGAAATTATCATTCTCTTAAAGTGCCAGTATTTTAAAATAGTGTTCTTATCATGCTTTCGTGATGGAATGCTGTTTTGATATATAATTTTGACTTGGATTCTTTCCATTTGCATTTGTTTATGTAATTTCAGGAGGAATCTGAACATTTGGATCCAGGATGATACTAATAAATGAACAATTACAGAGGTTTTTTTTTTAAAAGACTAATATTATGTTAGGTAGATCTCTGAGAAATTAAAATTATAAACCCCATAAACCAATAAGCTGAAAAAAATGGTTGTTCGATATGCTCCTTAATGAGTGGCAAAACCTGGCTGTGTACGCGTATAAGTCCATAAGGAGGATTCTTTTTTGTGGGGAGAACAGAGTCTCAGTTTGTCACCCTTGGTAGAGTGCCATGGCATCATAGCTCATAGCAACCTCAAACTCCTGGGCTCAAGCCATCCTCCTGCCTCAGCCTCCTGAGTAACTGGGCCTATAGGTGCCCACCGCAACACCCTGATAATTTTTCTATTTTTAGTAAAGATGGGGTCTGTCTTTTGCTCAGGCTGGTCTTGAACTTCTGAGTTCAAGTGATCCACCTCCTTGGCCTCCCAGAGTGTTGGGATTACAGGCATGAGCCACCGCACCCAGCCCATAAGATGGATTCTAAGAAGATGGCAGTAAGCAGAGACAGAGTTGGGGTTTTTTTGTTGTCTGTTTTTTTTTCCTGAGACAGAATCTTACTGTGTCACCCTCTGTAGAGTGCCATAGAGTCACAGCTCGCAGCAACTTCAAACTCTTGGGCTTAAGTGATTCTCTTGCCTCAGCCTCCCAAGTAGCTGGGATTACAGACACCTGCCACAACACCCAGCTATTTTTTGTTGTTTTTGTTGTTGCAGTTGTCACTTTAGAAGGCCACAGCAGTGGACTGCTTGAGCTCAGGAGTTCAGAATCAGCCTGAGCAACTGCGAGACCCTATGTCTACTAAAAAAAAAAATAGAAAACAAAACCAAAAGTTCGTCAGGTACCTGTAGTCCCAGCTACTCAGGAGGCGGAGGCAAGAGGATCACTGGAACACATGAGTTTGAGGTTGCTGTGAGCTATAATGACGCTACAGCACTCTACTCAGGATGACAGAGGGAGACTCTGTCTCAAAAAACAAAAAAATAAATAACAGTAAAGCACTGAGGCTGTTACAGGAATCTAGGTACAGTAGAGAGAAAGCAGAGAGAGTCACCTGAACACCAGTGAGAGGAGAGGAAGAGGTTTTGTTTTAGCTGGTGGAATTGTGGCAGATTAGAATCCAAAATGGCCAAGCTCCCCCTCAGCTCTGTCCCTGTCCTTTTATTGGGCTCACAAGTAGACAAAGGAATTACCACATTGCCTCTCATTGGCGGTGTCAAAGCATGCGCAGGTTTATAGAAGCAGTAGCAAGCAGCAAGTGTTAGTTTCAAGGGCCCAGGAAGATAAGTTTTACAAAGTCTTTTTTTTTTTTTTGAGACAGAGTCTTACTACGTTGCCCTTAGTAGAGTGCTGTGGCGTCACAGCTCACAGTAACCTCAAACTCTTGGGCTCAAGCAATTCTCTTGCCTCAGCCTCCCAAATAGCTGGGACTACAGGCGCCCACCAGAATGCCCAGCTATTGTATTTTGATTGCAGTTGTCGTCGTTTAGCAGGCCCAGGTCAGCTCAAACCCACCAGCTTCAGTGTATATGGGTCGCGCCCTAACCACTGAGCTACAAGCACCGAGCCAGTTTTACAGATTCTTAAGAGCTAGGTTACCATGGAGAAGACCTTGCAGCTGTGTCCTTGGGATTCTGTGAGAAACCCTTTGTTTTTCTAGACTTTGTATTTTCTAAGTATCCTCTCTCAAGGCAAGCCCTAGTATGTGCAACATAATGTGATAATATTGAAAATATAAAAATAAAAAAAAATGAGAGAGAAAAAGCCAGATATTCTAGACCTCTAGATGAAAGAATTCAATCCTACCTGTGGTCCTGCCAGAGAGACTGAACTTGAATCTTATCAAGCCTCTGAATCTAGCAGGAAATCCTTTTAAGAAATACAGGAACAGAGGCCCATGGGCCACACAAATCCAGGCTGTGAGAAATTCAACATATCGAATGATCCAAATCCTCTAACAAATGAATTAGAGAAAAAGAAAGAAATGGATAGGACCTGTATATTAAAAGAAACTTAGAAAATCCACCGATTATTTTTTAATAGATAAGACCAAACTATGATGTCTAAGGATGCCATGTGACTAATGAAGCTATAAAAACAATGTGAGAAAGCAATCACTATCAAATCAGAAGAGTAACTGCCTGAGAGAAAAGGTGGGGTTCAGATAGGATAGAATTAATTCACTGGGAGGCTACAAAGCAGCGATATTCTAATTCTACTGTTTCTTTTTAATTTATTAATTAAAACTCTTTATTAAAAGACACTTTCTCGGGGCGGCGCCTGTGGCTCAGTGAGTAGGGTGCCGGACCCATATGCCAGATGTGGCGGGTTCAAACCCAGCCCTGGCCAAAAACTGCAAAAAAAAAAGACACTTTCTCACATCTATTATTGGGTTATCCAGTGGTAAGGCTCATATAGACAGGGAAGATTAAGACTGGATGGTAATGGGTGGCGCCTGTGGCTCAGCGGGTAGGGTGCCGGCCCCATATACCAAGAGTGGCAGGTTCGAACCTGGCCCCCACCAAATTGCAACAAAAATAGACGGCCATTGTGGCGGGCGCCTGCAGTAACAGCTACTTGGGAGGCTGAGGTGAGAGAATCACTTAAGCCCAGGAGTTGGAGGTTGCTGTGAGCTGTGACAGCACAGCACTCTACCCAGGGCAACAGCTTGAGGCTCTGTCTCAAAAAAAAAAGACTAGATAGTAATAACATGAGGCAGCTTCTGGGTGGCTCAAAACCCTTCTATTTCTTTTCCTGGAGGTGATTACCAGGGTGTTTGCAGGGTACATGGAGGAAGGAAAAGAGTTCCTTTTATTTCCAGGGGACAGCCAAGTCAATTATTTGTCTGAACTTATTTGTGTGGGTCTATATTTATAGAAATAAATAAATTAAAATGGAGAGTATCTGCTCACCTATGTAGGTGTATTTACCTATGAGCCTACTTAAAGGCATAGAAACATATAAAATAACTTCTCAGCCAGGCACTGTGGTGCCTACCACTATAATCGCTGTAATCCTACCACTCTGGGAGGCCGAGGCTGGAGGATTGCTTGAGATCTGAAGTTTGAGACCACCCTGAGAAAGAGTGAGACCTCTGACTCCACTAAAATAGAAAAATTAGCCAGGCAGTGTGGCAGGTACTCAGGAGGCTAAGGCGGGATGATCGCTTGAGCCGAGGAGTTTGAGGTTGCTGTGAGCTAGGGTGAGCCCACTCCACCCAGGGTGACAGAGCAAGACTCTGTCTCAAAAAATAAAAATGAAATAAATTAATAAAATTAAATAAAACAAAATAAAATACTTCTCAAAGGCCTGTCCTGGATCAAAAGGGGGCTTGTGAGGTGCTGGGGATAAGCTGTTCACAGACCTAGGTGCTGACTGCCTTAGTTCGGTTTGTAAAACATTACTAGATTGGCCAGGTGCAGTGGCTCACACCTATAATCCTTACACTGTCAGAGGCTGAGGAGGGTGGATCCCTTGAGCTCAGGAGTCGGAGACCAACCAGAGCAAGAGCAAGATCTCATCTCTACTAAAAATAGAAAAAACTAGCTGGGCATTGTGGCAGGTGCCTGAAGCCCCAGCTACTTTGGAGGCTGAGGCAAGAGGATCACTTGAAATAAAGATCATATGGTTCTCTCAACTGATGCAGAAAAAGCTTTTGATAATATCCAGCATCCTTTCACGATCAGAACATTTAAGAAAATAGACTTAGATGGGTCATTTCTTTTTTTTTTCTTTTTTAGAGACAGAGTCTCACTCTATCGACCTCAGGAGAGTGCTGTTGCGTCACAGCTCACAGCATCCTCCAACTCCTGGGCTTAAGCAATTCTCTTGCCTCAACCTCCCAAGTAGCTGGGACTACTGTTGTCATTGCAGTTTGGCCGGGGCCGGGTTCAAACCCACCACCCTCGGTATATGGGACCGGTGCCCTACCCGCTGAGCCATAAGGGCTGCCCATACATGGGTCATTTCTTAAACTGATAGAGGCCATCTACAGAAAACCCACCGCCGATATCATATTCAATAGAGTAAACTTGAAAACATTTCCACTCAGCTCTGGAACTAGACAAGGATGCCCATTGTCTCCACTGCTTTTAAACATAGTAATGAAGTCTTAGCCATCACAATTAGGCAAGAGAAGGTGATCAAGGGTATCCAAATGGGATCAGAGGAGATCAAACTCACACCATTCACAGTAGATATGATCTTATACCTGGAAAACCCCAGGGACTCAACTACAAAACTCTTAGAAGTGATCAAGGAATATAGCAGCATCTCAGGATACAAAGTCAATACTTACAAATCAGTAGCTTTTATATATACTAACAATAGTCAAGCTGAAAATATAGTCAAGGGCTCTATTCCTTTTACAGTAATGTCAAAGAAGATGAAATACCTGGGAATTTACCTAACAAAGGATGTGCAAGATATAGATATATAATTCTATAATTCTATATTCTATCTATAATTCAAGATATATAGAGAGAATAATGAAACTCTAAGAAAAGGAAAAGCTGAAGATGTTAACAAATGGAAAAACATACCATGCTCATGGCTGGGAAAAACCAAAATTGCTAAAATGTCCATACTACCCAAAGCAATCTACAGATTTAATGTAATCCCTATCAAAGCACCAATGTCATACTTTAAAGATCTTGAAAAAATAGCACTTCATTTTATATGGAATCAGAAAAAAACTCAAATAGCCAATACATTACTCAGAAATAAAAACAAATCATGAGGTATCACGTTACCAGACTTTAAGCTATACTATAAATCTATAGTGATCAAAAAAGCATGGTACTGGCTCGGCACCTGTGGCTCAACGGGCTAAGGCGCCAGCCACATACACCTGAGCTGGCAGGTTCGAATCCAGCCCAGGCCCGCCAAACAACAATGACGGCTGCAACCAAAATAATGGCCGGGCGTTGTGA
>CAUYRH010129166.1:0-11067 GCA_963574655.1 Perodicticus potto
GGAAGGAAGGAAGGAGGGAAGGAGGGAGGGAGGGAAGGAGGGAAGGAAGGAAGGAGGGAAGGAGGGAGGGAGGGAAGGAGGGAAGGAAGGAAGGAAGGAAGGAGGGAAGGAGGGAGGGAGGGAAGGAAGGAAAGAGGGAAGGAGGGAGGGAGGGAAGGAAGGAAGGAAAGAGGGAGGGAAGGAAGGAGGGAAGGAGGGAAGGAAAGAGGGAGGGAGGGAAGGAAGGAGGGAGGGAGGGAAGGAGGGAAGGAGGGAAGGAGGAAGGGAGATAAAGAAAAAGAAAAGAAAGGAGGAAAAAAAGAAAGAAAAGAAAGAGAAGGGTCGTTGTGGAGACCTATGTGGCTCTCCTGGACAGGGAAGAGGCTACTGTAACTTTCTCTCCTCTGAGTTAAAGCTCAGCAAGTGTGGTGCCTTGAGTCTGAACTCTGTTCTGTGTCAGGGACAAGGTGGGTGGCTTCTGTCTGCGACTTAAGGTAAGATTAACGTATATACTTCCTCTGCATTTTCACAGCATGAGACTTCCAGCCAAATGTGAGTGTTTCCACACACTTCCTTCTCGAGAAGACAGATTTGCATATGCATTAAGGCCACTTCATCAGAATGCACGCAGGGAGGGGTGACACATCTCACCGACAGCGCCTGGGTGACGGGTAACGTCGCCCCAAACATTCATCTGAGAGGGAAACAGGAAGGGGGACGGGATTAGGGGCCAGTGGAGAGGAAGCGGTGCTGTGTGCGGAGCTGGGCAGCACTTCCTGGCTCTGCGTGACTCAGGGGGCGACAGGTGCTCCCACGACCACCTGAGCTCCCTGCGCTCTGATGCCACATCTCCCCATGCTGTATGACACAGTTGAGCACACCGTGCTTCCCAGCGTCCGGCCTCTGCCCGCTTCACCATCTCACCTCCTTGCCTGTGGGATCTGTGTGCTCAGAGACCCTGCCCCCGGGACCGGAGCCCCTGAACCAGGGGACAGGCCCAGAAGTGAGCTGATGTCACATGGCGGGGAGGCAGAGACACTTGTGCTAATTCAGCTTTTCGAGGTACCTCCCTTGCTGAGCTCTGTGATTGCCTGGACCTGGACGGGGAGAGGGTCCAGGCAGCGGGTGCAGGCCAGGCTTGCAATCGGGGAGCATTTTTCTGCTGGACCTCCAAGGGCTCTCAAAAGGGCCTGGACTTCCAAGGCTCCAGTAATTCATTATGATCTCTTTTCTTATTCTCAGTATATATTTTTATGCACATGAATAATATAACCCAACTATAGCACAAGAATATGGGGAAAGGGGCAAGGGAGGGGAGGGGCGAAGTTGGGGTGGAGGGAGGGTAATTGGTGGGGCCACACCTACGGTGCATCTTAGAAGGGTACAGGTGAACCTTACTAAATGCAGAATACAAATGTCTTCATAACTAAGAAAATCCCATGAAGGCTATGTTAATCAGTTTGATGAAAATAGTTCAGATTGTATATGAAAGCAGCACATTGTACCCCTTGATTGCACTAATGTACACAGCTATGATTTAATAATAAAACCAACAAAAAATAAAATAAAGAAAGAAAGAAAGAAAGAAAAAGCCTGCTATTAGAAAGGTCTATGGTGGAGGTAAACCATGAAGCTGTGTGGTATGATGAAAAGGGCCTTGAAAGTGAAGACATGAAGCCAGATTCACAGCCTGATTCAATGCTTGCTAGCTCTGTCTTTTGGAATAAATCAAATTCAGTTGCTTTTCGGAATTTCACAATCATCATCTATAAAATTGGACCCTTCTATCTCACGGAGCTATTGTGAGAATCACCATCAGGCAATAAACCAGAGACTTGTAGTTGCCCAAGGGACATAACAATACCTAATAGAAGATAAAGAAAGTGAGTAGGGTTAATCAGGTATCAATAGTTAAGAGTTTTATTGCTTTGATGTGATTATCTCAGACTTTGAAGTAGAAGATTGAAATGGGGATAAAGATACAATGCCATGTAACAGGGGAATTTTGAATTTGGAAGGGGTCTCAGAAATTATTCTGAGACATACCTTTTATAGAGTAGGAAACTGAGGCATAGAGAGATAGAGGTGCTTACACAGTTCTCATAACATCATCCTCAGAGCTGGGACTAAAACTCAGGTCTCCTTCTTCCCACTCCTAGCAACCTGTGTAAACAATCGCTAAAGTGGTGTCTAAAATCCCCAGTTGCTATGATCTGGTGCCTGCATCCCATGTCCTCAACTGCTAAGCATATTATTCAGTTTAGTTGCTCCTTCATTAATAATTATCCTGTTGGTTACTATACTTTCCCTTCCCTTTGCAATGTAGAGATAAGGCCAAACAGAGAATCTCCATCAACTCAACTCAAAGAGAAAGACCTTTTGTATTCACTCTCTGAATATATATCTGAATTCTTACTTGTGCTGAAGAACTATGCAAAATCCTGATAAAAAAAAAAAAAAAAAAACTCAGTGCCCAGAAGTTTCCTTCAAGTAGTGGGTATGGACTCATAAACCAATAATCACCCTGTAATTAGAGATATGTTGAAGCAGGTATAAGCAGATCAAATAGAAGTTAAAGGATGGTATGAGTAAGGATGCAGCAGAACTTTGACAGAGACTTCTACTTTACCTAGACAACTAACAAGTTGCAGTGTTAAAAATTAAAAAAAAAATATGGAAAGTCAAGAGAAGAAGAACAGATTTCCTTTAACCATGAGAATTCATTCTGCAATGATTAGCAGAAGCCAACAGTTTGGACAGCTGGCTTCTTCCTGCCAGATCAGATTCAGACCCTTGGAATGTGATGTCAAAGTCAGTCACACCCTCAACACCCTGTGGAATCTGTAACAGCAGTTGATTGACTTGTCTATTTCTCAATTTCCTCATCTGTGAAGTAAAGATGAAAATAATGGTGCCTCACTGATAGGATTACTGTGAAGATCAAATGAGTCAGGGCCAAATGCTTAGACCAACACTTGGGCAAGAGCAAGTGTCCAGTAAATGCTGGCACATAAGTATGAGACGATCAGCTGTCTGTCACTGAAAACCCACTTTAAAATATCACTAGATGAGAGGAAGGGAAGAGGTGAGGATGGTTTTATCAGTCAGGGTTCCACCTGAGAAACAGAACCAGGAAGATAAATCTATCAAGAGATTGATTGCAAAGAATTGACTAATGCAATTGCAGGGGTTGGTGAGGTAATTCTGAATTCTGTAGGGCAGGCTCTCCCTAGTGTGGGAGGTGAAGCTTCAACTCACTGGCAAAATTTCTTGTTCATTATTTTATTTTATTTATTTGAGACAGAGTTTTACTTTATCACCCTCAGTAGAGTGCCCTGGCATCACAGATCACAGCAATCTCCAACTCCTGGGCTTAGGTGATTCTCTTGCCTCAGCCTCCTGAGTAGCTGGGACTACAGGCGCCCACCGCAATGCCTGGCTAATTTTGTTGCAGTTTGGCTGGGTCTGGGTTTGAACCCACCACCCTCAGCGTATGGGGCTGGTGCCCTACTCCCTGAGCCACAGGTGCCGCCCTAAAAGTTCTTGTCCTTCAGAAAAGCGTCAGTTCTGCTCATAAAGTCCTTCAAGTGATCATATAAGACCCATCCAGATTATCAAGGAAAAGCTATTTTTTGACAGCTTTTTGAGGTACAATTGATATATAAAGAATTGCACAAACCTATGCACAAACTGATGACTTTGAACTTATGCAAACACTCATGATACCATTTCCCTAGGCAAGGTCATAGACATATCCACCACTTCCCAAAGTTTCCTTGTGTCATTTTGTATGTGTGCATGTGGTGAGAACATTAACCTTGGACCTACTCATTTAACAAATTTTGAAGTGCACAATACCGTGTTGTTAACTTTAGGCACTATTCATTTGCACAGCTAAAACTTTATACTTAATGAACAAGGACTCTTCAATTTCCCACCCCCAGGCCCTGCCAATCACTGTTGCATTCTCTGCTTCTGAGAGCTTGGCTATTGTATTAATATATACCTCACATAAGTGGAATCAGGCAGTATTTATCCTCCTGTAACTGGCTCATTTCATTGAACATAATGTTTTCCAGGTTCATCCATTGTTGTTGTAAATGGCAGGATTCCCTCATTTTTTAAAACTGAATAATATTCCACTACGTTTTTACTACATTTTCCTTGTCCATTACTGATTAATGAATATTTAGGTTATTTCCATAACATGGCTATTATGAATAATATCACAATAAACATCTCATCAAGATCCTGATTTCAATCTTTTGGTTATATACTCAGAAGTGGGATTGCTGGATCATATGATAGTTCTATATTAAATTTTGTGAGGAACCCCCACACTGTTTTCCATAGCCACTGCACCATTTTACATTCCCATCAACATTGGAAAAAGGTCCAATTTTCCCACATCTTCACCAACACTTGTTATCTTTGTGTGTGTGTGTATTTTTTAAATAATAACTGTGCTATTATGTAAGGTGAGGTGATATACGTATCACATTCTAGTTGGATTTGCTTTTCTCTAATAATTAATGATGCCAAGCATCTTTTTGTACACTTGTTGACCATTTGTATATCTTCTATGATGAAATGCCTACTCAAGTCCTTTGTTCATTTTTTATTTATTTATTTTCATTTTGGATTAATGTGAGAGTACAAACAGTTGGGTTATAATATTTGCATTTGTTAAGTAGAGTCCCTGTTGTGGTTGTGTCCTGCACTCAGGAGGTATGCCATTCTTTGTCCATTCTTTAATTGGGTTGTCTGTTTTGCTACTAAGTTGTAGAAGCTCTTAATTTATACAATTAACCTTTTATAAGATATTTCGTTTGTAATTATCTTATTCCACAGGTTGCCACTTTATAGTTTACTATTTCCTTTACTTTGCAGGAGCTTTTTAGTTTGATGTCTATCCATTTTTGCTTTTATTTCCTATGATTTTGCATCATATCCAAGAAATCATTGCCAAGACCAATATCAAGAAACTTTTTCCTATGTCTTAGTTTATAGTTTCAGGTTTTATGTTTAAGTCTTTAATCCATTTTGAGTTGAATTTTGTGTATGGCATGAGGTAGGGGTCCAATTTCAATTTTTGGCATATAGACGTCCAGTTCTTTGACACAATTTGTTGAAGAGACAATCCATTCCCCCATTGTCTATTCATAATATCCTTCATATATCAGTTGAGTATATATGCTTGGGTTAACTGCAGGACCTCTCTTCTCTTCTGTTGGTCTATCTTTATGTCAATACCATATTGTTTTAAATTATTGTGGCTTTGTAATGTATTTTAAAATCAAGAAATATAATGCCACCACCTTTGTTCTGCCACAGGCTTCTTTCTTTTTTCTCAACATCGTCTTGGCTATTCTGGGTTGACAAATTCAAACATTTTCATGAGAAAAATCACTTAACAAACTTAGTATAGAAAGAGTGTACCTCAACATAATAAAGACAATATATGACAAGGCCATAGCTAACATCATACTCAATGTTGAAACATTGAAAGCTTTTCCTGTAAGATCAGGAGCAAGACAAGGATACCCCCTCTTACCACTTCCATTCAACATAGTACTAAAAGTACTAAAAGCCAGAGTCAGTAGGCAAGAAAAAGAAATAAAAGGCATCCAAATCAGAAAGGAAGAAGTAAAATTATGTCTGTCTGCAGGTGACATAATCTTATATGTATAAAACCATAAAGATTCCACAAAAATAAATAAGCTGTTAGATCTAATAAACGAATCCAATAAAGTTGCAGGATACAAAACTAAACATACAAAATCAATAACATTCTACACATTAACGATGAACACACAAAAAGAAAATTAAGAAAATAATCCTATTTACAATATCATAAAAAAGGATAAAATACTTAGAAATAAACTTAACAAAGTTGAAAGACTTATACACTGAAAATTACAAAACGTTGATGAAAGAAATTAAAGAAGACACAAATAAATCAAAAGATATCCTGTGTTCATGGATTGGAAGACAATCTTAACATGGCCCTACTACTTGTCCTGACAATATTAAATGTCCCTGTACACTGAAGCAGTCTACAGATTCAATGCTATCCCCATTAAAATCTCAATAGCATGTTTTACAGAAATAGAAAAAGCATCCCAAAATTCATATGGAAGCACAAAATCTCCTTTAAAGTCAACTGATAATGAACTGTTTAATCACATCTACAAAATGGATTAGTGTTTGATGGAATGGCTGGGGACTGTAGCCGTTTAGCCTAGTTGACACATGAAACTGACTATCACAAAAAGCTAGCGTACAGTAAGTAGACATATCACATTTCTTTTAATGGGTGCAAGGCAAATGTAAAATAAAAGCAGGAGGGAGTAGCCCAACCCCTCAGACAACATCCATACATTCCACAGAGCTGAGGACCCCAGGGACAGAGCACAGGCTACTTGCCTTTGTATCCTTTTGCATGGAAACAATGAGCAGGTTCTTTCTCTGTGCTGCTTTGTGTGTTCACTAAACCTTACAGGATGTTAGTGGTTTACATCTTCCATCATAGAACACACAGTGGACTTAGGAGACTTTTATTCTCAATTCCAGCTTCTATTAAGGATCAGTATGGCATAAGAAAAAAAGTATCAGCTCTGATATCAGATACCTGGGTTCAAGGCCATCTTTGGCATTTGGTAGATGTCTAGCCTAGTCATGTACCCTCTCTAAGCCTGTGAATGGCACCTGTGAATGGCAATCACCTGTAAATGGTAATAATATTGTCATTTTAGGGTTATTGTAAAGAATTAAACACCACAAACACAAATGGCCTGGGTTCATAAAAGATCCTCAGGTAAGACAATCTGTGAAGTTCAATGATTACCTAGTGTTAGTTGTGTTGTTTTGGGGAAGTTACTCACTTTTCCGTGTCTCAGATTCCTTGTCTGAAAAATGAGCATAATAATAAGTTGTTCTGTGGTTTGAGGTGATGTGTATGAAGTACTGAGAACAACATCTGCATTATAGTAAGCACGATGTAGTTTTTAACTATTATATTTTCTGTTGTGTGTTAGTAGTGAAATCAGGGAGGCAGGAGACGTGGAGTTCTGTCCCCCGGTGTTGAGTGAACTTGTGGAAGTTACTTCTCTGCCATCAAATTTCTTTTCTGTAAGATGAGGGAGTTTACTAGATTGTAGCTGCTGAGCTTACACATTTTCAGACTCTAAGCCTAAACTGCTCCATCAGGTGTAAGAACTTGAGAAGGCCACCTGGATAGATAGTTTTGAGATTCTGAGTTCTCACAGATACGGCAAGGCTTACTTGTTAATTCATACCAAGAATTCTGCCTCTGTCTCAGGTTTTCTGCAGAGTGGTTGATCTGTTTACTTTTCACCAAGATGTATTCCTCTGTCAGCTGCATCACAGTTGTCATAAAACAGCTTGACGGCAGGGAGAGAAGAAAAGAAGGTGTTTTTATTCGTCTGCATTGCCATGACTGACTTCCTTTGGGATCCCTTCTCAAAAAGGTCAAAACAAAATCCTGCAACTGCCAGAATGAAGTATGCCAGCAGATTGGGGAAAATGGCTTTTGTAAACAGTGCTATCTGCTGCCAGGAGGCCCTGACAGGAGTTCTGTCGGGCCAGACTCATGGACAGTCGTCACTCCCTCTCTGCCCCAGCCAGAGAGCACCTTATGAGCACCGAGTTGAAGGCTGTGGCATGTTAAGGAGGGACAGCGATTAACCAAAGCATGATGGGAAATCCAAGAGGGCAAAGAAGGAGTGACGAATGTCTGGTTTATGCCCCTTCCCCTAAAGAAGGGGACTCCTCTTCTCTTCCCCAGTGCAAGGGAAGGTTTAAAAGGCTGCTTCCAGTTCTTCCTTTTCTCTCATTTGTTTCTGCCCCTTTTTCCTTTTTATTTGCTTCTCCCAAACATAGAAGAGTAAGTGTCGGAGTATCAGACTCAGGCATTCAGTGGGCTGTATTTACCACCAGGCAGAGTGACAAGACTCAAAGACAGAGTCCCAAAAGCCACCCTTCTTTCTCTTTCTATGTCCAGGCCCAGCAAACTCACTTCTATTTCTGGATCCTGGTAAGAAATGTGTGAGTGTCAGGGTCAATAAGGAGGGGCTGGCAAACAGAGAGAAAAACACTTGTTTTTAACAGCAGTTCAATCCACTGTGTTCCATGACATGGTGATCACAATGTACATCCTGAACAATCTTTCCAAATGACTGAATCATTGACTTGTTCTCCTGCCCATTGGAAAGAGTGAGGCAGAACTTCATCCTACCTTGAATTAAAAAGGGGTTTTTATCACTCCTACAGAAGCTGTATTGCACTGCATAGCATTTCAACCAGAGCAAGCCAAGCCTTTCATTGACTTCTTTTTGCACCCTGTGCAACTAGAACTAATCTTAGCATCTCCAAGTTAGAGACAGTTTTAAAACTGCCTACCAAATTCTTTATACCTTTTACCACTTGACTTTCTCTACTACATTTTTCACATGTAGTCCTATAGTTCCCTCCTGAACATTTCCAGCAGAAGAAACATATTCTTTTACAAAAAGATTATTCTGTTTTTGAATAGGTTTGTTGGAAAATGCTTTCTTTGTTACTTCTTTGTAATCTCCTCCTGAAATTCTGTTTGTCACACGTTTGGAGTCAGACCAAACAAGTTGCAATACCTTTTCCTAAGTGTTTTAAGTACTTAAAATAGTTCTTAGATTGGATTATGCTGTAGTGATCTCAGTAGCTGAAAACAATACATTTCTTTCTTGTATACACAGATGACCACCATGGGTCATCTGGAGCTCTACATTATCCTCACTTCAGGGCTCAGGTTGGCAAAACAGCTACTGATTAGGAATGTTAATGATCACCAAAATAGTGGAGGTGATAAACCATGCAAATCAAACTCCAACTCTTAAAGTTTCCACCTGAAAGTGACTCAGATCGTTCTTGTATTTCATTAGCCAATACAAGTCACATGGCCACAGCCAAACCTACAGGGACAAAGAAAGATAATCCTACTAGATGATTAGAAGGAAAACTAGAAATATTTAGTCCCAGCACTAAAGGTAGACTTTACAAGCTCAAAGGTCATTTTTTTTTTAATTAAAGGAATTTTCAGATCTTTATGTGACTTTCCCCAATTGACGGAATGCATAATCACCAAAAAATTAGTATAAATTGAGTAGTGGTTATAAATCAATTTTAATTGTAATTCTTTGACTTTTTAGGATCAAATTTTTTAAAGTTTTAAATAAAATAACTCAAATTCTAATATTATGTAACTGTGGAAACTGACAGCCCTTCATAGTATTTCTCCTAGGATTCATCTGTCAAGCTCTCCCTTCACAGTCCTGTTCCCCACTCACTTCTCAGTCACTGATGTGGACCATCTCACACTACGCTCTGGTCTGCTCGTCTCCTCAACATGGACACAGCCCCTCCTTTTATTCCCCACAGGACAGTGGATCTCAACTTTCCTAATGCCGTGGCCCTTTAATACAGTTCCTGTGGGTTGTGACCCACAGGTTGAGAACCTCTGCCCCAGGACAATATAATCAGTATAATGCTGTTGTAGGTAGCAGATTTAGAGGAGTCTCACAAGGTTAAAAGGAGAGGGGTAGGTGAGGGAGGAATGGAGGAGAAAGATGTATAAATAACCTGACCTTGAAAATTAGACATCATAGATTCCAAAATTCTTTTCCTGTTGGTCTCCTCCTCCCACCCCAAATCTAGGTCTATCTTCATTCTTCTGATGAAAGTTCCCATAATGTCTTCTCAACCCTCACTTATCTCTGTGTCTCTTGTTACCAAAGGGAAAATTCAACTTGACCATGACTGTTTTTCAGCAGAGCAATTTAACTCTTTTCTCTTAATCTATTCCATTCTAGCTTATTCTAATGCATTCTTTTTCCTACCCAAAGGGCTTCTTAATGTTTTCTAACATTCATTACCTAACAAAATCCTCCACATTTAAAGAGAGAGCAGAAGCTGAGAAATTAGTTTTTCTTAAAGATGCATCAGAAAAAGTCTCAGCAAATGCTTGTCATTCCTGCCAACTCCATATTCGATGAACTTTAAAATACTGTAAACATGGATGATAAAGTGTGAATTGGAGAATATTGGGGGAGTCAGATTGTAAAAGATCTTGGAAGACCTGTTAGCCAATGTACATTTTGACTTTCAGCAGGGAGTAACCATCACTAGTGGGTTATAGCAGACAGAGGAGTACAAGAAAGGCAAGGAGACACGCTGGGAGACTGCTTCAGGAATGCAGGGGAGGAGGAGCAGGAAGAATGGAGAGAAGTGCTGCACTCCAGCAACATTTAGGAGACAGTGGAAAGGACCCAGTGTGGGAGGGCGAGGGAAGAGAGGAATGGTGGGAATGATGCCCAGTTTTCTGTTTGTAGCAACTGCATACATGTTGATGCAATTCACAGTGACAAAAAATAAATGAGTAGGAATAAATTTAAGGGGAAACCTGTGCTTCATTGTGGACGCATTTTATTGTAGATCTTTGGGGATCTGAGAACAGATTTACAAGTTAGATTTTTCAAGTCAGGGCTGAATATTGGGATCTGTATCCTGAAGAAGAACCAGGCTGCCTCTTAGAATCCCAACATTGAAACTCTGACTAAAAGGCCCCCTTTTCTGCCTTAGTCTTTCTTGAGGCCTGGAATTTCTTTGCTGCAAATCTTTGGCTTAGGATGTAAAAGTGAAACGTAAAGTGCTCAAGACCCTACCCTCCTCTACCCTCCTCTTCACCAAGACATGTGACAAGCAGAGAGATTGCCCCTGATTTAATCAGGTCACTCTACAAAGTGTCACTTGGGAGCCCAGAATTTAGCCTTCACGTTGTTAAAAGGAGTGTGTGATGAGTGCATGATATTTACCAGTGCGGCCTCTCTGACATCATCCTCCATCCATCTTCTGTGTGAATACATTTAAGAATTGCACTTTTTGAAATAGCTAAAAATGTTAACAAATGGAAAAACATACCATGCTCATGGCTGGGAAGAATCAATATTGTTAAAATGTCTATACTACCCAAAGCAATATATAATTTTAATGCAATTCCTATTAAAGCTCCATTGTCATATTTTAAAGATCTTG
>CAUYRH010129169.1:0-14001 GCA_963574655.1 Perodicticus potto
TCAAAAATGTTCTCACATAGTAATGAGAAAGTCTCTTGAATGTTATCGCAATCAGGTTAATGAAAATATCTCCGATTGTATCTGAAGCCCGCACACTGTACCCCATGATTGAATTATTGTACACAGCTATGATTCAATAAATAAATAAATAAATAAATAAATAAATAAATAAATAAATAAAGTGAAAAAATTCTTTGTGTAGCTTCATTCATTGAGAGCTTCCTAAGCCTCAGGAACTCTGTTAAGACTCTTCCATACGTCTCACTTAATCATCAAAGCCATGTGAACCATAAAAAATAATACCCATTTTTCAGGTACGGGACATGAGGTTTAGAGGGATAACATTCCTTGACAAAGGATTCATAGCCTGCAAGGGACAAGAGTTGAGATCGGAACCCCAGATAATTCTAATAATAACGCTTATCCTAGCAAAAAATAACACTCTCTGTTGCTTATTCTCTCTTAGTTTTGGGCAAATAAAGATTAAATGATCCAGTGAAGTAAATGTATGCCTTCCTGTTGTATGGGGTTGTGGTAGCATGTCTAATTTACCTCAGTAGAATAATCTTTGAAACAGATGCAGAAAAAGAAAATAATAATTGCATAGTTTTGTATTAGGAATTTGATTTGAGATCATCCTTTGAAAGAAGGAACTCTAAACTCACACTCAGGTGTGACAACTTCCCGACCTGTGGGATGAAGCCACGCTCCTAGTCAGGAGTGTGGAGGGAGGGGGTAAAGCAGGAGCCAGTTGGAACAGTGGTTGAACAGGTGCAGCTGCAAATAGCCTGAAAATGAACAGGACTCATTTCAGAAGTTTGTGATTATCCTGAATGCAGGTCCTTTCCAAAGCAGATTTTTTGATTCAAACTCTCTGTGCTGTTATAGCTTCATGGAGACACACACACACTGAAAATAGCTCATAGGAAAGGTCGTTACTTGAACTGGAGTCATTTCATTTGCTTACTAATTATCTCAGAGAGCATCCTAGAAAATGAAAGACGTTTTCCTTGATGATACATTTGCTTCACATCCACACTTAAAATCTTTCCGTAGTTATTGGTCTCTACAATGTAACAGGGTCAGTGTATAAAAGTAAATTAAAGTTGCCAGTGGCTTCCTCACTTTTTTTTTTTTTTGTAGAGACAGAGTCTCATTCTATCGCCCTCCGTAGAGTGCTGTGGAGTCACAGCTCACAGCAACCTCCACCTCTTAGGCTTAAGTGATTCTCCTGTCTCAGTCTCCCAGGTAGCTGGGACTACAGGCGCCCACCACAGCGCCCAGCTAATTCTTGATGCAGTTCGGCCGGGGCCGGGTTTGAACCCGCCACCCTCAGTATATGGGGCCGGCACCCTACTCGTTGAGCCACAAGCGCAGCCCTTCCTCACTTTTAAAACAAATAAAAACGTCTGAGTCAATGTGAGTTATCAATCTGACTCAGGAAATTTGGGTCCTTATACAACGCCTTGCATGTTTGCCCTTGTGAAAGAACGAAAGCTTCTGTGATGTCAGAGATACTCTCTGACTCCGAGAGTCTTAAAGTATTATTTATCCCATTTCCTGTTCAAGATTTTAACAGTGACAAGGAATCGTCCAAACTGATCGGACATTGCAAAAAGAAGAGATAAAATAATTCTGCTAGGAAACCTTATATCCCATACCATGCTTCAAACACACTACAAACTAACACTATTTCATGACTGGATTAAAACCAATTTAATAGCTACTCTGATCAATTTAAGACACTTTCTTTAAGTTTTTCACCTTGACACCTTACAGGGTGTCCAACCATTCTTTATTTTTTTTTTAGTTTTTCTGCTGCACATTGGACAAAAAGAATTGCCTTGGGCCACACCTTAAATACATAAACATTAATGAAAGCTGATGAACAAAGAAATTAAAAAGATCCATGTATAATTTTTTCAATGCCAATGCCACAGATAAGTAAAACAGGCCTCAAGTAACCTACATGCACCACATAAAGTCAGAGAAAGACTAAATAAATTGACCTGATTTTCTTTGCACTCTTGTCTCAATCCATGATGTTAAAACATTTTTACAAAGAAGAAACATAGTGGGTAGGGTTTCTATATCCATTTTACAATTTCTTAGCATATGTTTCCAAAGATTAATAAACTCCCTGCTCACATCAAAAAAATTATTAAAAATAACTTTGAAGGAGTATATTTCTTTGAAATTACTATAATTTAACAAAGGGAATATCTGTAGATCTGTCTAAATATGTATTAAAGTGGCCTACTACAGACAGATGGTTATATCGTTATAATTTGGATATTTCTCTCTGGGATCATTATTTTATCTTTTTTTTTACATGCTTATCATTTTAATAATTTAAAAAATAAGCCACTCCATTAATCCTACCAAAAAAAAATGTAAGCAAATCGTCATGATACACAAGCGGTATTCATCTCAATCTGGTTGAACGGGTTAGTAGAAAGAATTTGTAAAAGTTTGGGGTTGAAAAAACCCTGTTCCTTCCCTCTCTGCTATTTTCAACTTGTTTTCTTCCCTATTCCCAGTGTATGTTTTAACTAACTACTAAAGACTGCTACATTCTCACAAATACACAAAATACATCAACAAATTTCTAATTTTATTATGATACGTGAAAAAGCAGCTCTCGTTGGATTTATCTTAGTTGAATTTCTTTGAACCTCTTGAATTTGTTATGTCCATTTCTTTCCTCAGGTTTGGGAAGATTTTGATCTGTTTCTCCAGATAATCTTTGATTTCATCTCCCTTTCTCTTCTCTCTCTGAGCTCCCGTAATGTGTATATCAGTCCTCTGTGTGGTGCCATCTGAGAGTTTTACGCTGTCTTCACTTTCTGTCATTCTTTTTTTTCTTTTTGCTCCTCTGACTCAATGATTTGAAATACCCCAAATGTTTGTTCTGCCTGATGGAATCTGTTGCTGAACCCCTCTAATAGCAACTTTTATTGGTTAAGTTATAATTCTTGTCAACTCCTGAATTTGTGTTTGGTTCTTTCTTATAGTTTCTGTCTCTTCATTAATAATCTCATTTTGTCATGATTCATGTCTGGCTTGTCTGTGGTTGTTTTTAAAGCATTTTAAAATCTTAAAATGCTTAAGACATTTATCTTAAATTCTTTTTTAAGTGGCTCATACATATGCTTTTCTTTAGGAAATTTCTGGAGTTTACTTAGCACTTTTCTCTGAATGCCTTACAATTTTTTTTGCTGGGAAGTGGTCATTTGAAAAAAATGACCGTCTTTCCTAGTCTTTAAGTTCCAACTTCATTCAGGGGAAGACCATTGCCAATAAGTCCAGTTAGAGGTTCTGTAACCTCTCAAATCTCTGTTGATGTTTCCCTTTCCTTGTCACTGCCTGAAGAATGCCAGCTCTAAACCAATTTACAGGTTTCTGAACTTGCCCCCAGTCCCACCAAACCTATGAATTAGGTGAAACAGAGAATAGTTCCTCAAATAGCCCCAGCCCAGCCGAACCTTGAACACACAATCCACTCTTTTGCTTTTATCCCAAGGGAGAAAGTTCAGTATGGAGAGCCTTCCTGATTGATTCATATGTGTAGAAAGAAAGGCACAAACAGACGAACCAGGTATTAATAATATTCCTACCATTTTCCAATTCCTTCTTAGTCTGGGTCCTATAGCTTTCCAGCTGGTCTCTCTATACTCTGGCCCATTTATTGTTATTAATTTAGGGTCCCTATGGTGAAAGGGAGGGAATCAACTTTATATCCTGACATATGACTGATAACCTTGCCAACAAAACATACTTTTAAAGAACATTTTAACCACTGTGCCAACCACTATAAAAGATAAGTATAGGAACAATTATCTAAAAGTATATACGATATATTGTAATCTATTGGCATAGTACATATTCTAAGTCAGGGGTCCTCAAACTAAGGCCCGCGGGCCACATGCGTTGGTGTGAATTGTATTTGTTCCCGTTTTGCTTTTTACTTCAAAATAAGATATGTGTAGTGTACATAGGAATTTATTCATATATATTTTTTTAAACTATAGTCTGGCCCTCCAATGGTCTGAGGGACAGTGAATTGGCCCCCTGTTTAAAAAGTTTGAGGATGCCTGTTAAGTCATCTAACCACTCTTAGTAATGATCAAATAACCATGAAGGACGTAGAAAGAGTTTTCAAAAGAGAGATAGAGACCGTGCTATAGTTGAAAACAGGATGATTGTGTATGACCTGAACAACCAGAGAACTTCTAATAGAGAAAAGAACAGTAAAACAAGCCTAGAAATTAGGCATCAGGTGTGAAAAAAGCAAAGGAAAAGATATTCCAAGTGAGAAAACAAAAGCATGGGTACCAAAGCACGAAAGCCCGATCAGTCGTGTTGAGCTGTGGTGTGAGTTATACGAGAACATAATGGGAATTATAAACAAGCATATGGAATTTAAAAAGAAAATCGTCTTGGATATCAGACTAAAAAGCTGTTATTTGACTTTTAGTAGATGATTCATCACTAAATAATTTTGTCCAAGATTGATACAGGAAGCCTGTGAGATTAGAAAAAATTTCTTAATAATATATATTTGAAGGATTTTGAAAACTAGAAGAATTGTAGCTGGAAAAATTACTAATAGACTAAAAAAGTTTGAGATATTACATTTAGAATGCTTTTTTGCTCTTTTTCTCAAAAAATTCAAACAAAAATGCACATTCTACCAGGAACTATATGAGAAAAAAACATTATTTCTCAGGATTTTTTTTCTTTTTTGTTATATTACAAGTCTAAAGAAATTTACACATAAGCTTCATAATTGAAAAACAAATGAACGGGTCACAAACAAGCTCTTTTGCAAACAATCATGATTCCTCATTATTTTATTGATATCTCTGCCGAAACAATTGAAATTGGTTAACCAGTCCACTGAAGCGATTATTTTCTAAAACCATTGTCTACATACATCAGGAACCTTGTACAGTGTCGGGAGGGTGGAAAATTGGGTTAAGCTTCAATTATTTGTAACTTGAATTTGCACGAATGTGTTTTTAATCAATAGGAACTTGTGTGGAAATTCTCAAGTTAGGACGAGCTCTTGCAACATTTCCTTAACATTTTTATTCTTTCCTGCGTCCATCATCTTCTTCATCCTCTGAACATTTTGAGAAAAAACTTTCAGAGGAATTTTCTACAATGTTATTGCTTCAAAGAATTTTTTATTAAAATGACATAATTGATTCTAATTTCATCTGCTCTTTAAACAAAGAGCATTTTAGTGAAGTTTTTAGAAACCAATGAGGCTTATCCATAATTAGCAAAAGTAGATCAAAGTGCACCAATGGGCCATCTACATATTTTATTTTAGCTTTTATAAAAATTATACTATTTGAAATCCCATATTGTTATATTTACCTCTATATTATTGACAATTTCAAATACATATTCAAATGTCAATCAGTATACAAAATATCGCTGGAATTCATATTAATTTGGTTTCGGTTTGAATAAAGTTTGTTAGATCTGTATTTAATTTTCATTAATAAAAAATATGGAAATAGTGTACCTAGAGTAGTACAAATAAATAAATCTCAGTATTGAACATTTTCTTCTATATATTTTCTCAATTTTGTTATAAATGCCGTCTAGACATCACTGCATTGCCATCCTCAACAAACACCATTCAGCATGTTAATAAGTTTGTAAAGTATCGTAACAAGTTAAATAAATAAAGTAGCAGTCCACTGCAAAAATAGAAATATGGGACAAAATCTGCTAATTTAACAATGATTTCCACCAGTTAATTAGTTGTCATAAAACTGAAAGTAGGGATGAGCATTTATTACAAGACAACAATTACATATTTCACGTCTTTGCTTTTGCATGATACTTCTATGAAAAATGCCAATGAGCTTCTTCAACAGACAAAATGAAAATAAACTATTTGGATATCAAGTGAGGCTTGTGAATTCAATCAGATTTTGGTGAAAATCTAAATTAAATGTATACAACTTTAAGGATTTCTAACTAGTTAGCAATGTTTTGGCTAAAAACAGTTCTAATCTATGTAGAAGTCTAAATAAAACACTCTAATTTTTTTAGTGCTATTATTTTATCCTTTCATCTTTCCTTAAATTATTTATTAATTAAACTTCTTAAGGAAATGCATAAAGTTACAAAATATAATTTCTATTCAAGACGAAATCATCATCGATCCAGCCTTTAAATAAAAGTTGATACTTTGATTTTGATTTTTTTTGGGGGGGTGGTCTTAGAAAATCTCCATAATGTTATATTTCTTACTGAAAACTCCTTGTGTACACTGTTTACTAACCCAAGACTCAAAAGGACTGGGTGCAACTGGCCACGACGAATTTCCAAAGTGAACCAGAGTACCTGAGACTATGTCGTTGAGGGGTCCAAGTCCAGAGAATGTCCAAGTCCAGTTCACCCTACCTTTAACTTTCCTTCTGAAGTTACTAATTATACTGACCACAGTGAGGGCAGGCACTCATATTTCTCCTGTTCATTTCCACAGCTTCCAGGAGCCCTTGGTATTTGGGCAAAGTGCGCGCATCCTCAGGCTCCTGACGCTGGTCAATCGGCTGCTCCTTCGCGAGTGGGGCAAGTCGACTCCCACCTGCGATCTCGTGCTTCGGGGCAAAATGAAACAGCTCGCCTTCCGGTACCACTGGCTTATCTCGGGTAGCCCAAGGTCATTTTTCTTACTTCTCTCAATTTCATCCTGAAACTATAAGACTAACTGCTCTCACTTGGAAAGAAAATTGCCCCATTCCATCAACTGTTGTTGTGGCAGGATGTAGAATCCCAGATCCTATAATACCAAGAACTCAGGTTCCAAACCCACAAAACAATTTTTTAGAGATGATGAATTTTTCTGCCTAATTTAAACACCCTTCTAAATCCTTTCTAAGACCATTGACATTGTAACTAATGTTAGTAGAATATATGCAGTATTTGTGGTTTGATAAGAACACTGTGTTAAAGATTCTTCTTTTGTTCTGTTTGTAATTGAGGGGCCTCTAGTGCCCCGGTGGGAGAGAATAGGTTTTTTGGGGTTTTTTGCTAATATCTTTATCTGATTTTATTATTTTTTTTATTTTATTAAATCATAGCTGTGTATATTAATGCAATCATGGGGTACAATGTACTGGTTTTATATACAATTTGAAATATTTTCATCAAACTGGTTAACATAGCTTTCATGGCATTTTCTTACTTACTGTGTTCAGACATTTATATTCTACATTTAGTAAGTTTCACCTGTACCCTTCTAAGATGCACCATAGCTGTGGACCCAATTAGTTTATTTATACACTTGTGGAAGATTAACTATATTTCTCTAAGACTATGTTAACAACATACAAATACTGTATAGTGTTTACTTATCAATTATTTATGAGGATAATTAAATGTCGTATTGAACCTTACTATTTTAAATTCCAAAACTTTATAATTAGTATTTATTAATATTCTATTTATTTTCAATATGGAAATAGTTCTCATATTGATTATCTGTTTTAAATGACAACAGTCAAAATAAACCTGAACGTGTCTATTTTTCATTTATTTTCTATACATAGTATGCTCACATTATTATGTTCTTCTTGCTCTCTACATTTCTTGCTTATAGATATTTTAAGGACATTCATTTTAAATTTTTTTATTGTAAATTTTTTGAATATATACAGAAATATAGTATTATGGTATAGTCCTATATATTAATAATGCATCAACCACTATTTCAAGGCCAATATTATTTTGTCTCCATCACCACTGGCAGGTTTAAAGCAAATCTCAGACATCATATAACTTTTCCTTTAAGTATTTCAGGACACTTACTTAAAACGTGAAGATTTAAAAAAATAATCGCAACATCATTATTGAACCTTCAATACAATAGGAGTTCTTTAACATAAAAGAAGCAATCGCTGTTCAGTTTCTCATTATCCAATAATCTATATATGTTCTTATGTATATATCTATATTTAATCAGGATGATTCATATATTGGATGATCAATAAACTGCATTTTGTTGATAAAGCCGTCTTTTTAAATCAGTGGTCATTTTTCCTATTGAGTTTAGTATATTCTGGACATCACAGACTATATTCCCAGAATATAACTTAACATGTTTTTCTACCTACTATAGTTCTGTAAAATGATAGTTTGATCTAAAAGTTAGATCCATACTCTGGTTTCTCTTCAGATCATATACATCTTTTTCCTTCTTAAAATTCGATCCAATTCAACTGGATATACTTTTGGGGGGCAGAGTGAGGTGTAAAACTTCAGAGTTATGTCACGTACTTCCATCCAGAGACATATAACGTCCATGTGTCTTTCTATGGACTGCGTTTCCTGTGGGCTGCGTTTCATAGATGCATTAGTTCTTTAGGGTTTTGAGAAGGTAATATTCTAATTTTATCATTTCTTCTCCATCTATAAGCTGATATACACTAAAAAGTAAATTTTTTCTCATCAACTACTTGCATTTTCTGAGCTACAGATGATGGAAGATAGGCAGAGAAATAGTCAATTTCTCCATTTTCCTTTATCAGGTTAAAATAATGATTCAGTGCCTTAGTAGTCCTCAAAGATAAAAAGTTTAATTTTCAGTTGTCATTGTGAAATCAAGATTTTCTCCTATTTTATATATTTCAATTAATTTTACTTATAATTCTTACTGATGCTTGGTAGAATGTATCATTTGTTTGCAATTATTTATTTTTCCCTCCTTTGAAAAAGTAAAAAAAAAATTTCTTACCCTGAAAAAGCAAAGAAAAATATCTAACAGGGAAATCTTTTCCGCCTCACTGGGCTTAAACTACTAATGCACTTTGGCCAACGGACTGCAGATAAGCTTTTACATTTGCCATCTTCCAGGTAAGTTTTAGGGGCAATGGAAACGTATGCCATCTCTCCCTCTCTCTCTTTTTAAATCTCAGCCTTCACTGGACAGAATGAACACAGGTACATTTTTTAATTGTCTGTGCTAATACTCAGGCTCCCCCACCACACCCCTGCACAGAGTGTATGGGCCAGGGCACATTTTAGTTAAACAGGCGCCACACTATAGCAAGTATTAACTATGTTTCTAATCTCCCATGAGTAAGTTGAGATATTATCAGCTTCATGAAGCAGAGCTTGGATTTGTGTCAGTTTAAAAGAATTATATTTATTAACTCATATGACACAGTCCAGAGGTTATTGCAAAGTTAGTAAAATCAGCAGCGTGGGCACATAAGAACTTTTTACCCCTCAAAGCTCTCTTATAGAATATTTCCACTTTCTTGGTACTCTCCGCAACTTCCAAGCACTGCATCTTCAATAATAATATCCAAAAAGCAAGAATCATAAAGGATTTCAAAATCCTATTGTATTTCTCTTTAACAAAAAATCAAATAAACAAAAAGAAATCTTTCCAGAAGTTTTTGTCATGGTCCCTGTCATGTTTTATATTTCTACAGCTAAGCCAATTACCATGAAAGAGGATTTGGATTGACAAGCCACAATCTTTTATCTGGTCTAGCCATATTATTATTTACAAGATCATTAATATTGGCGTTCTAATATTAGAGTTCTAATATAACAAGAAGGAGTGAGTAAGGGTAACAGCAGTTAGGTAGGCTGAGTTTACTGCAGGGCATTTACTAGTAGGCAGCATTTTCACTTATGAATACATCTTGAACATCAATTTTGGTTGGTACACAAAGTTGTTATTTTATTATAAACACGTACCTATAATGCATTTACCAATGCTCAGTGGATTACCCAGCTTTTGTTATTACAAATAATATTTCAACTGGCATTTTTGTCTGTATCTGAACATTAGATTTATGTGTTTGCATATGTATATACGTATGTGCATATCCATATATAGAGATATATATATGCTGATATATGTATGTGTGTGTGTGTATTTGTTGGATCACAGTTTGAACGTTTAGCTTAAAAAATTGTAAGTTTGAAGGATAATGCAAAATACCTCTGCAAATATTATATCATCAGCAACAAGAAGTAACTGTTTCTTCAAAAATGAAAGATCTTAGATTTTATCTTTGTCAATTTGACAGATAAAAAAAATTTCTTATTTTTGTTCTAACTTATATCTCTCTAATTTGGGGTATTTTAAAACATCTTGTATTTTTTTAAAGCATTTTTATATATTTTGTAGCCAGACACATATCTATACTAAAAGATTTATATATTCTTAATTTACAATGGTGTTTATTTTTGTATATTGAAAAGAAAATATTCAGAGTTCATATCAGAAATAAATGGGTAAATATAGATGATCTTTTTTTCAAAATGGAAGGATCTCATGAATTACATTATTAAATATTAAAAGTATACCAAGTTCAGATACCAGAAAAAAAGTATAAACATTTGATCTTCTGTAGTTGCTTTCTGAAATAGTGAAATAAAATCTGAACTATTAAATCAATTCTGCAAGAAATATTAATAGATGCACATAAAATCATAATAAATTACATAGAATTCAGTATAAGTACCCTTTATATTAAGTTTAACTTTGGAGAATCCCTAAGTATCAAATCAAATTTAAAAATTCTAAAAGGAAAAGAGTTCTGATCAGTCTACTGATTCTCACCAGCATACAATTACGTTCTAGGACTTTTTAGTATAACAAGGTAACAATGCTTCATTTACCTTTCATCATCTTTCCTCTTTCATGACCTTTCTTTCATCTTTCATAAACTGCTCTATCCTTCACACCTCCACAGAAGAGCTTTTAAGTTATATGTACTTTGGCCTGTAAGTCCCTTCCTTAACCATTCAACTTTTCCACTGAGCTTCTCTTACATCCATGACACTGAGAAATCTTCCTTGCAAGATTTCTGACAACATCCATCTGATAAATACAGAGCACAGTTCTTTACAAAGTCCTTCAGAATATCATAACATTTTAAAAAGCTTTGTTTTGGCCTCACTAGACCGCACTCTTCCAGGATAATATCCTAGTTCTATGCTCTGTAATTTTCACTCTCCTTTGCTCTCCTAGTTCTATCCTCTGTAATTTTCACTCTTCCTTTGCTCCCTACCTAAGCTCTAAATATTGAAGTGCCTTAGAGATCAATATTGGTCTTCTTCACTGACAAACTTTTTTCCAAGTGGTTTCATCTATTTCCATAGTTTTGCATATCATCTATATGCTATACACTCCCTAACACATTTCTCCACATTCAGTGCTTCCCTGGAGTCCAGGAATATTATACCCAAGTCCTCATTTGATTATGGCATTTGCATGTCTAGAAGGGAAATCAAAAAAACATTATGGTCAAACCAGAAGGCTTGATTGGATGTTGTGAATTCTTTTCCAGTCTATCCCATTTGAGTAAAATAAATAAAAAACAAACACTATTCCAATTTCTCAAGATATAAAGTTCATTTTCATATTTAATTCTTTACTCTCTATCATTTTCTGTACATAATACATTTGTTAAATAAATATTATTCCACGTGCAAAATAAATTATTTCTCTCACTTATCTTCTGCTGAACATGCAGCAACTGAACAATTGCTACTAAATTACCCCCTTCTCCACCCTTTGCTTCAGAATTGCCCTTTAACTAATAGGAATTGCCTTCTCAAGAGATGCCAAGAAGACTGCACCAATAATGGCCAATGACTGGTTGAAAGGGGGTATAAAAACAGAGTCTCATGCTTCAGAATGATGCAAATATTGGGGAACAATTCACAAGCCAGAAATACTGCTGGGACTTGTAAGATGGTTAACTATTTTTGAAAACATTCTTGGCTTAGGTTCTTTCTCTTTTCTATCCTGATTTACAAAATCCATGATAGATTTCTCCAAAGTTACCCTCTTAATAAATCACCTACCTAAGAATAACCATCTCTGACTCCGTTATGAAACAAACTGACTTTGACATTAACCTTAACAATACGGGAAGTGAAGTCCAAAGTGACATGAGATCCCAGCAGTGGGAGTAATTGTTGCTCTACGGTTATTTGAGTTGGCTCTTTATTTACCCAGATTAAAGATATTTCCTGAAATAAACAATACCTTTTAGACATCATAGAAGCAGTAATTGCACTGAGGAAATGCAAAGTTGAGTAGATCTGGAAATAACATGGTAGAAATAGTGGGAACAGATGACACCAGGCTGAAAATGAAGGGAAAGGTTGAGAGGCTCCTTTGAGTAGAGATTTAGAAATTGTTTAAGCTGTTATTGACATGATTAGAATTTTAAATTAGAATGTTCTCTTGGTGTTCCTTTCTCCTCTGCTTACAGAGTTCCCCGAAATACTGACATCCTAATTCAGAAACAACCTTGCCCTGAAACTGCCATTGGCAATATCATTAAAACTTTGGCTTCCAACATTTCTACTTCCTATTTAATTTGGATTTCTTCATGCCATGCTTCATCCTAAACCCATACCTATCAGAACCTGTCTTCACGGCAGGAACATTGCTGTTTAAGTTTTTATTTTTCATCTTTATTTAGTTTTCCCAGTGTTTCAGGTTTCATATGTTTCATACTAACCAGTAAATAGTAAGTGTTACGGGTATGGCTAATATTTTAAGTAATTTAAACTGTAACACATTGTTAAGAGAAGGTGGTGAAAGAGTTCTTGTATTATCCCCAAACCATATTTAAAATATTAAAACATTGGTACTAGAAATCATTACCTGAATAGGGCCTACTAATTCTAACGTAATTATGGCTGCAACCAAAAACATCATTTTTTTTCTTCCTAACCTTTAAAACACATGTTAAAGTATTTTTCACATTGTTTTTGCATTATGATCTTCAAGTTACAAACATATATATATACATGTGTCCTGACTCAGAATTAAAGATCCCTAACATATATATCTTTTTTTTTTTTACTGGATTAAATCAAGATAGCTTTATTACTTTCTTCGACAGGTACTGGCAAAACGAGGTCACCTTGTCAGTCAACAAATATTTATTGAGTGCCTATGTTGTCCCCATATTGTGTAGGACATGGTAGCAGGACAACGGGGTGAGGAACTTGGAGCACTGGTGAAGACCTCCTGTTCAAATCCCAGCTTCACCACTTGCTGCAAAACTTGGGCAGATGATCCAGTTTTTCTTCGCCTCCACTGTCTCACGTAAGTGGGGATAGAAAATTGTCCCATGAGAACTAGTACATTGATTAAGAAGTTACTACAATGTAGTGTGCATAGCAGTTAGTAAGCACTCGATAAAGGGTAGTTATTATTTTTTTCTCTGATGAGAATAATAAAAGTGAATAGAAGGATCCCTTGGTAATTGCAGATCTGAGTATATACAAACTATACCCGTGATGATCAAAATTACAAAAAAGTACATTTGTGTAAGCTCAGTGTCACACAGTGACAACACACGTCACCATCTGCTGATTCTCTGATACAGATAGGATTCAACATGAGTTCTTTTTTTTTTTTTCACTTTCACAGAATTTAAAAGGCTTAAAATTTAATAACAATAACAATGTTTAACATAAGGACTAGAAACAAAAACCACGTAAAGAATGAACGACGATAAATACATTCAGAAAAGAAAACAGACGATTAGTGCATCGAAATATTAAGCAATATTAGTAATAATAATACCAAGAAAGTAATGTTCCCATTGTCAAATAAGAGATCATAGAGTGATTTGACTCTGAGGCTCAGTATGAAGTCATCAGTTAACTTCTTATTCTTTTTCCAAAGTCTCAAAAAATATAATATATAATATTATATAAATAAAAGTAAAGGAGAGTTTCAAAAAACAGATCATGCCAAATCTTATAGACAATAGAAAAAGAAGAAATATTTCAAAATCATTCTACTTGATCTGAATACACCTGATATTTAAATTGGAGAAAATATATTATTGTAAAGGGAAATTACAAACATATTTCACTTATAAGTGAGGATACAATATCCTAAACAACATATTAACAAGTTGAATTAAAAATTAATGTTTAAGTAATGTACTTTGGTCAAAATTGAATCCTATTTATGTGAGAATTAGT